>WSYH01013362.1:0-17169 GCA_036426205.1 Ascaphus truei
GAGAGAGAGAGAGAGAGAGAGAGAGAGAGAGAGTGTGAGAGTCTGCGTGTGTGAGAGACTGCGTGTGTGAGAGAGAGAGTCTGCGTGAGCGTGTCTGAGAGAACGAGAGTCTGCGTGAGAGACATACCAACTGCGCACTGCAACTGTTAGGTATGTATATACAACTTTGTTTTCACTTTGGGCGCCGTGGAAAAATCCTGATCACCTTAGGGAGCCTTGAAAAAATCCTGATCGCCTTAGGGAGCCTTGAACCGAAAAAGTTTGGGAACCACTGCGCTAGAGGGAGACAAGATTGCAGCAAGCTCTGTTCCAGTGGGACACTTCACCTTGTTTTTTTGTGCTTTTCTTGTACTTGGACCACCGTTTCTGGGAAAAGGGCGTAGCCCGGTTATGTGCTATTGGCATGAACTGTTCTTTTTTTTTTTCTCTTTTGTTACTTTACACCTACAGTATGCTGAATAAAGCTCCCCCCCCCCCCCTTTGTTTTTTATGGCTGAATTAACAAACTTATATAGATAACCCACGTGTTGTCCCTGCAGCACCCATCCCCTGCAATTTGTATTGCTCTGAACTACAGGACTATTCGGTCTACATCTGTGTCACCCCAATGGCGGCATCCATAGGGTGTCAGCCGTCTGCTGATATTACAGCTGCTCTATCCACACCGACCTTCTCACCCCCCTGTACCCTATGTTTCCACTTATCCTCCTTATAGATTGCAAGCACCTTGGGGCAGGACCCTCCTTTTCTACTGTAACAATGTATGTTAATGATTATTTTATAGTCTTTCGACTTCCAACCTTGCTGTACTGCGCTACGGAATGTGTTGGCATATTCAAAATAAATTATAATGAATAACTTAAGTACTGGATAAATACTTCATTTTCAGAGCAATAATTTGCATTCTGGTTAAAGACTTTCACAAATCTTTTCACGGTTGCTTCAATTTTGGATAAGGAGCTGAAGCCTTTTTTGGGGGGAAAAACGCCAGAAGCACAATCCTTGTATATTTACTAGAGCTGGGCAGATTCCCGCACCGGGGGCAGGGTAGGGGGACTCGGCTACATATGTATGTATGGTGGTGGGAAAACCCTTGAACACCAATGATGATTATGGAAATTCTATACTTTTTCCATGATAACCTTCTTGAATCAAAACCATTTTTTTCTTATGAAATATTCAATAGGGTTTATATTAACCAATTCCATGTCTTTTGAAACAGAATTATGTATGAATTAGACAATGAGTTATTAAGAGTCAGGGTATACAAACAAAACTAATTATAACATACAAAAAGCGCTTCGCCTAATACAAACACCTGTGTGGTGACAGTACCTAGTGTACGGTTATAACAATGTGAATAAATATGACTGACATAAACAACACCTGTGCTCTTAACTTCAGATAAATATCTGTGCAAACACTGACATCATACGTTATAACTGACTCAGAGAGCGTGTGGGTGTTATTCCAATGATCAGATTGTGTATCCAATCCTCCAACAGAATTGGCAGCCTAAGGGACACACATAAACAAGCCTTCCCAAAACTTGCTATACAGAATACAAAACAAAGACAACCAGGTCCCTGGCACAAATAGCAACAACAATACCAGTCCCAATAATGATCGAAAACCAGTCCTTGTTGATGATTCGGTCCCAGGCACAACTAATTAACACAAACAAATATAAAAGGTAACAGTTTCATTTAATAATTCCTCAGTACCAGTTTGAGTGGCGTCTTTTTTCTTCGTGTATATACAAGAGCTATATACATTAGGACTATTTTTTCATTATATTGCATAGTTACTGTATATTTGTTAAGAAAACGAGGCACAAAAGGAGGACAATAATGAAAATGTTCCTCTGGAATAGAGCTGCACTATGGGCCGTCCTGTTAAGCCAGAGCGGGGAGGGAGCTCGGACAGTTGAGCGAGTGGGACAGACTGGCAGCCACAAATAGTGGGATTGCAGCTGTGATGGGTTGTCTAAGCAAGCAGGTTAGACAGCTCATCTCAATAGCATCACAGAAAGAGAATAAAAATAGAAAGGCAAAATTGTACATGAAAAATTGTAAAATTAGAGCAATCACATAAAAAGAACCCATTGAGGAAAATTAATAAAATCCTGACCCAGGCAAGGGAGTAAATTAAGAGGGTGCAACTAGAGGATGTAGAGAAAGCTCTTAAATGGACCAAGCAGACTTACTATGATAAAGGAGATAAGGTAGACCATTTATTGCTAATAAGCTTAAAGGAATCAGGTCGAGAGCATTAGTCCCCGCTATTAGATTAAAAGGGGGAGACGTGACCTGTAACCCCTCAAAGATAGCAGAGGAATTCGCTACATTTTATACGGATCTCTATGATCTCGACAACTCAACTCTGAACGCTAAAACCCGGACCTGACCCAGATTAAGACCTATTTTACAGATTGTAACCTCCCAAAACTACAGGCGGAAGACCAAAAAGTTCTAAATGCAAAAATAAACCTGTAGAAGGGGACGCATCACCCCCCTGCCAACTCTCCTCCCAATTAAATCAAGTTTGGAAAACCGGAGCGCATCTATAGCAAGTGCGATCCTGTGATCCGCACGCCGCAGCCTGTCCGAGTGCATCCGGAAGTCAGAGGGGCAGACAAGGTGAACCACAAGGAGCAACTACATGCAGAGGCTGGAGTGGAGGTGCCACCAGTACCATTGGTCGCAGCCATACGCTGAGGCTGGTGTGGCAGTGCCACCCAGGGACAGCATATTATCTTTTCTAACCGGTCGTCTGTTAAAAAGTACCCCGTGACGATCAATGCTCTCAGGCTGCGGAGGTTGCCATGAGATGTACAGGAGGAGTGGGTAATTATATCCTCATTCAGGAGGGAGTGATTTACACATTTGTATATATATGATGCATACATGAAGGACTGAATTGAGCACAAATCAACCATATAAAGTTTGGATTTAAGGTGCACCGTCCGGATCTTTTTCTCTAAGGAGAGACATTTTGAAAAATCAATATACTGTATGTAGCGGTCATGTAAAATGCCTACAGTCATCTCTCCTGTTGGCAGTAAGGCCTGGTAAGTGTGGGCATGCCAGCAGTAATTATGGAGGTTTCCCCTCACACCCTGGTGGGGTGCCCTGTGTATGGCTGGGACTGGTCACATGCTCTGACTCCATGGTTAGTGATGTCAGAGGTGTGTCAGCCTCAGAAGCTTACATAAGGCACAGCACTGTGTTTAAGAGTTAGTTCTGCTGAGAGGATGAGGGTTAGTTCAGTTGAGGAAGAGTTCCAGCTCTTGTCAGAGCTGAGGAAGGAGTTCAAGTTCTATCAGAGTGTCAGTTATGTTATAGTAACTCCATGGGAGGCTGTGTCCAGGGACCTGGCACAGGACAGTGATTCCTGCGGGAATAAGTGAATCCCTGATCTAGGTGATATACCTATCTAAAGGGAGCACGGGCGAGATGATTGGCTGAATATACCCATTGTGGAGGGCAGCTATGCCCACCGTGACAATAAAGATGGAGCTGATCAGAGAAACCCCTGTGTGTGAGAGTCCAATGATTACACAGGAGGTTGCACCACCGAGGAGTTCCTCGTCAGGATCCTCCCCATGCGGACGCAGGGACCCTGGTGAGGTGGAGGCGCTGCACTGGAACTAGGTGAGACTCAGCACACTACCTCAGCTGCCTGTCTGACGGGTCCTCCCCACACACCATCATGCGGGAGACTCAGGAGTCCTGTAGCCAACAGGTGCACCATCAGGCATATCTACACTGTAATGGGGTCCGGTTAGACCACAGGGGCCAATGTGAGATTGGGTGGGTCAGGCCGGGCCAGAAATACCGTTACATGTATGTATGTCCGGAAGGAGCCATTCTATGTGACAGTCTAACCTAATAGGTGTTTAAATGGGTTCTGATTCCTTTGGGGATTGCTAACCATCAAGGGAGAACTTATCTATACCTATTACAGTATATTGTGTATTAGTCACTACCTGGGATTTCCTTTTCAGATTATTTTATATGTATGTATTTGATGTATTTTTGTTGAAATAAGGCTTACGCTGAATTTTCTAATTCAGTAATCAGGGTCCCATATTTTATACAATGTTTGTATATTTGTACCTGCTGTCTATATTTCTCTACAGTCCCACCATTGCTATTTTTCATTAGGAATTTTTATTCTACTCTCCATGCGCCAGAGTTTTTCCTTCTTTACGGTTATTTGGAGGTTGGATGACTCTTTCTTGTTGGCTGCAGGAGTGTATACTGTAGCTGTTTGATCTTATCTTAATTTTAACGCATTAGTAATACACACTTGCGCCCCTTCTCCCATTCTTACACTTACACAAAACGCCCGCGAAAAGTACGAAACTGACATTGACGCACAACGTGACAAGTTAGAGCCTGGGAAAATACTGAAGTGGAAATGTGTAATGTCACATATATTAGCGATCAAGAAAAGCAGATTAAGCAAGCTATAATTCAGATTAAAGGTGGGTAAGGGAAAATCCCTAATTGGGTGCTCCAATACCGATGGTGCTGTGGAAAATCAAATCCTCATAGTATATGATGTGAGCAGGATCCAAATCCCCTTATAAAGATAAACACAATCTTGTGTCACACAGTGACTTTTACGTAACAGGTGTAGCCCAACAATCTGTAATAAGGTAATGCGTGGTAGGGAGCTCCAAAAATATCAGGAAAATAAAGCCTCTAACCTGTCGGGTGAGTATCTGCTCCTGTCCGGTGGTCCCTCTCTGGGTGGGTCTTCAATGATCCCGTGGCTCCGTTTACTCTCCACACTAGGGCATCCTGTACAGATAAAACATACTCACACTACTGGCGTGGTTCCTTCTCCAGGGGGTATATTTGTTGGGGGTGGACCCTGCTCAATCGCGTGCTTCCATCCCAGGCAGTGAAGACAATCGCAAGGCAGGGATGTGGGAGTAAGCACAGCAGTCGCAATCAGGCTGGAGGCAGGTGCACAACAAAAAAACTTTATTGCGGCATGTAAGCCAAAAAAATTTAAAACACATGAGGAGAATCCTCTGACGCGTTTCGTCCACGAAGGGACTTTATCAAAGAGTAATTGTAGATCACAGTACCACGCTATATATAGCCCCCTCACTCGCGCGTAGGTGCATCGCCGCTCCCCTCTAATCCTGCATAACACCTGGTATAAGCCGACACCAGTTCCATCTGAAGGGAGAGCGTCGCGCACCTGCGCACTGCGGGTAAGCCCTTAACACCCCCTTAATGTCTGCATTATATACACTCTATTAACCTCTTCATGAGCTCTATAATCTCTAAAGTAATGTCCCTGATGTTGTGGACACAATCGCAAACTAATAAAAGTATACAAGGTGAAGCAGCCTTATGTTTGACACATCATCATATAGCAACATACTATTATAAATTACGTGTCCGATCTTCCTATACAAAGTGAATAAAATGCCTAACATATAATACTATAAAAAGTTAACCAAGACAGGATACATACAACAAACCTACATATATATATATATATATATATATATATATATATATATAATATATATATATATACATATATATATACATGTAGAGGTATCAGTACCGTGTTAGCCGAGCTTCAATAATCAAAGAATAAATAGATGATACCGTTCTGTGGCTAACGAAATGCTTTTATTTGTGCGAGCTTTCAAGATACACTGATCTCTTCTTCCGGCGATGTTACAATGAATGAAGCAAGCAAAGGGTATACTATAAACAGTGTCTCTTGGAATGTTATCTGTGCTGGTCCTTCCCCCGGTGTGGATGTGTTTTATGGCTAAAGGTGTCAAAAGGTTCCTGAAAGCAAGTGATGTAAGAGTGTGTGTGTGTATACACTCTTACATCACTTGCTTTCAGGAACCTTTTGACACGTCTAATACACACACACACTCTTACATCCCTTGCTTTCAGGAACCTTTTGACACCTCTAGCCATAAAACACATACACACCGGGGGAAGGACTAGCACAGATAACATTCCAAGAGACACTGTTTTTCTTCGCCGGAAGAAGAGATCAGTGTATCTTGAAAGCTCGCACAAATAAAAGCATTTCGTTAGCCACAGAACGGTATCATCTATTTATTTTTTGATTATATATATATATATATTTTTTTTTTTTTTTTTTCGTAACAATGATACAAAAGAAAGAAGACAAAATCGTTAATGCATATACATATACATACATATATACAGAGAAAAATAAATAAAACTAATCCTTTAATAAATCAATATATATATATATATATATATATTATATATATATATATATAATATATATATATATAATATATCATATATATATAATAATTAGATATAACCTATATAAAGCGCCAAAAAAAAAAAAAAAAACATCTCCTAGCGAAAAAAGAAGAAAAAAATAGAAAAATCAAAAATATAATACAACTAAAGAACGAAGTTAATGAAGATATATATACATAATAATTATATATTACATAATAGAACTATACAATACGATCTATGTATTTAATAAATGATCTCTCTGTGTTATCTATTTAGCTTAGAATAGAACGAGGAAGAAGCATAGCTGAATCTATATCATATAAATCACAATATGCTCTGATATAGAGCAGTGTAACCTATACACAGAGCATCATGAGACCGTGTTCTATGTATCTTAAATATTAATACCGAAACCTACATGAGACCGTATCTATTATAACAGTACACATTTACATTAATAGAAATGGGGAGAGTAAGATATTACAATAGACTTAACTCTATACAGGTCTATATCAGATACAAAAACTATTTATTACTGTTCAAGAAAAATATATCATTATCCATGTAAACGCCCCCGGTTGGTAGAATGATCTATATTCCATACTACAGAATTGTACCATCATGTATGATCCAGAGGGATTGAAATAATCTTCTCTCCTAGAACAACATAAATTTATAAAAAAAATGGGTCAATTCCCAATCCACATTTATACCGGATGGATGGAGACTATCCATGCAAAAGATCCAAGACATCTTCCGTCTATTAAGAAGGTTGAGTCTATCGCCCCCCTCGTGACTGCTGGTATATGTTCCAGACCTGTAAAGGAGAAGCCCTGGATCCCTCCCATGGGACAAGTGGTGAAGTGTCTTGAGACTGGGTGTACCATGTCTTTTTTCTTCATCAGACGGACATGCTCTTGGATTCTGTTCTTTAAAGGCCTAATGGTCCGGCCAATATAGACCTTCTTGCATCCACATCTGAGTATATACACCACATGACTGGTGTTGCAATTAATAAATGTTTGTAAGGTTTTTTGTACTTTGGGTTTAATACACTCTATCTTTTTTAATGATTTCACATATCGGCACACGTTGCAGTGGCCACATTGAAAAAAGCCTGCTGGTATATTTTTTAGTGATTGACAAAGAGATATTCCAAGAAAAAAACAAACAATTGGACAACTCCGCCTCCACTCCATCCACCCAATGGACATTTCCTAACCAAAGGAAAGGGAGTTGAGAAATCAACAAAGACAGATCAGTTGCACGATGGGTTAGCGTCTACAGCGAGGACCAGAACTCTGGGTTAGATTCTAAAGCTCACCCTCAGAGCACATCATTGCTTATACTGTAGAACTATAGTCTCTGACACAGTTGGATGAGATCCCATCTGTTCCCGCAGATACAGGTCAATTAAAAATTCTGGAAACAGCTACAGAAATCCATCCTCCAGTCTGTGCTGTGGTCACAAACGTGGCACTCGAAGATATGCTAGGACTTCATCGTTCCTCTAAATGGACAATGCTCCAGTGAGAGTTTGCACAGTTTAGGCATACTACCACTGCTCTCAATCACTCAACTGGTGATAGATTAGACAGCTGTCGTGGTAAGCCTCCATACAAAACACTACGTACTATCAGCACAGTGACCGAGGCAAAGATGGTTGTCCCCAATTGTGACCAAAGGGGGACGCATATAGAGAAGACCAACTGCGTAAATGGAAAAGGGAACCTCTCTAAAGGGAGTTACTTCTGAAAGCAGGATCCTACAGCCAACACGGGCAACTCCACAAGAACAGGTTGTCACCTTACCAATCCCCAAATGTGCTGGGAACGCACGGTTGGAATTACCCAACCAACCAGTCTTCACAACCCTGTAGGCAAGTCCAGGCCGACTTTCCATGAGCCTTGACAACACTCATGGACGCGATTCCAGTCTTTGTCAGAGCCAGAACTTCTGCCAGGATGTTGTGGACTTAGGATACCACTCACTACCTGGGTGTCCCTACCTTATCATTCATGGGCCTCATCCATTCTATGGACTCCTATAAGACATTGTGGAGCACCCAGCCATCCTGGAATGGTGCGCCTACTTGGCATCCCTTGCAATTATGTGAACATGGACTTTATACATTGTTGTTGTATATGTTCCACATTTATGTGGTATCTACTGATACCAGATGGGGAGTGTCCTGGAACAGGATTATATATTTTCTGTGTATTTTTTCTGGTCTCAGATTGCCAGCTCTCCCCAGTGAAAGTTGCATATTTCCCTGTTCTGATGCAGCCATTGCTGCTGCGTAGTTGCAACATTGTTCAGTTGGTTCAGCCCTCTCCCCTGCCTTTCTCTGTTTATTAGTATGCCCTTTTGGCTTGTTCCTGTCTGGAAAGGAAAGTGTGCTTTCTCTTATCATCAGCAGACACAGTGAGTAGCTGCATCTTCCACTGCTCCCTTAGGCCGCAGGCATGGTAGCACAGACCCCGCTGAGCCGCTCTGAGCAGATTAATTTACCCCCTTCATCTGTAATCAGCGCGGCTTTAGTATTCCCTTCCGCATGCTTCCGCATGCGTGCGGAGGCTCATCAAATTGAAGGAGACAGCCAG
The DNA here is from genome assembly GCA_036426205.1 of Ascaphus truei. Taxonomy (NCBI): domain Eukaryota; kingdom Metazoa; phylum Chordata; class Amphibia; order Anura; family Ascaphidae; genus Ascaphus; species Ascaphus truei. The sequence continues at coordinate 8,873 of WSYH01013362.1, forward strand.
ATTTAAAATTTCGGCGCTGAGGGGAGTGGAGGAGCGGTCACGTGACCACAATCATCCAATGGGAACGAGGGACAAGCCCCGCCACGCCTCCACTCAGCCTCGCCTCCGCCTCGCCTCCGTCACAGTCTCTTTGTAAAATAGCAGCAATCTTTATTGTCTTGCAACACGGTGAGGTAGCACACAGCAGTTTATACAAGGTCAGCAGTTCATAGGAAGCAGTGCTCCCAAACGTACAGGCCTGTTCTCTCCTCTCCTTCCCTCCAAGTATTCTTCCCAGCAGGATGGTCTATGGGGGGCCTCACTACCCCTAGGCCCACCTCAGAGGGTATCCTCTGGATGGGGATTGATTCTCCCCCTCACCCCCTTAGCAGGGTGAGGGGCATTGGTCCACTATGGCTGCTGCTCACTCTCCAACTCTCAGTTCAGTCATTGCTCTGAAGGGGTCCTACTCCAATTCAGACCAGCACATCACTCCTCAGCTCCCAGGGTGTAACTCCACAGACTGACAAGCTGAACGCTCAGCTTTCACAGGGTCATCTCTCTCTCTCAGCACTCTCAGGCTGACTCTTCTCTCGCTGCTCACAACAGACACACTGCTCTCCAGATTCTGACTCTCCAGCCAGACACTCTAACTCCAACCTCACAGCTTTCAGAACTGACTGAACTGCACTCACACACACAGGACAGCCCACTAAATAGATCAATAAATCAGCCCTGCCCCTTATGATGTCAGCAGAACCTCCCCTCTGTCTAGGCCTGCACAGAGTCAGGGGGCCTACCTCTATCACTCCAGGCAGGGCTTGGTGGGGGGGGAAAACCCATGGTTACTACTGGCACCTGCCCTTACCAGGGCTTACACCAGTAGGAGACGGATAAGTAGCCCACTCTTACTTACAGGGGCTACATATATTACTTGCTCTAGGGAGCACCACCTGTATTTTATAGGTTTGGGTGTGGTTTTGTTATCAATTTGGTAGTAGTGCTGCCTTCAGTTTCCTGTTCTCATTACCATGGTAATATATACCACTTTTGCCATCTGCAGGGCTGGTTTTATTTTATTGCTGCCCCTAGGCCTAAGACGTAAAATGCTTCCAATTTCTCCCTGTAATAGTAGGGGGATATGCTTCACACACCCCACCCCCCTCTCTGTCTACGTTACTGAGCAGAAATGCCCAGCTGAAGTGGAGGAGGCCTGCCTCCAGAGGCCCGGTTCCAGGCTGCCGCCGTTGCGCTCCTGCGTGTCGCAGCGGCCTCGGTGGCAGTGGCAGGGGGAGGCAGGAAGGAGTAAGAGAAGTCATGTGTGAACCTGCCAGCCAGCGAGCGGGCAGTGCGTGTGCGAGACCGGATGGACTGGGAAGCAGTGTCAGCAGCTGCTTCCCAGATTTTGCTGCCCTAGGCCCGGGCTTAAGTAGGCCTATGCATAAATACAGGCCTGGTAATCTGCCCATAACAACCATGGGCGTTAGCCCACCATCTGCCATAAGGTCCAATCTGACACCCTACGAAACCCCCACCAACTGTGACAAAACAAAACCCCAAAGTGACACACCTCTTGTATTGTCTTTTTATGACAGTTGAGTTATGAACTCTCACATTAGCCAAGGCGAGAGTGGCCAACAGCTGCTTGGATGTTATTCTGGGGTTCTTTGCAACCTCCGGGATAATTTGCTGGTTTATTCTTGCAGAGATTTTGGTAGGATGATCACTCCTGGATAGAGTGACTGTGGTCTTGAACTTTCTCCATTTGTCTGACAGTAGATTGGTTAAGCCCCAAATCCTTAGAAATGGTTTTGTAAAACTTTCTAGACTAATGAGCACCAATAAGTGCTTTTCTGAGGTCGTCCGATATTTATTTTGATTGTGGCATGATGTGTTTCCACACACCTGTACAGTGAAGTGATTTTCATTGTAGTTCACAATTTTCTTCTCGCTACTGTATGTGGTGTATTTCTTTGTATGTGCAATGTATACATTTTTTTATCCAAGAAGAGAAAAAATGTAAATAAATAAAAAGTGAGATAGAAAAATAAAAAACGAGAACAAGTGAAGTGTGTCACTTAAAAAGAGAATTGCACTGTATTCGAATACGGCAGCTAGATTAATACATCAGGGCTTCCCATTAGTTCGCTCCACGATTAAGAGTGGCATGAGACAGGGATGCCCGTTATCACCCCTTCTATTTGCACTATGGATGGAAACCCTGGTCATGCATATTTGGAATAATCTGGATATAGCAGCAATTCAAGTACATAACCAGAGTCACAAAGTGGCGCTTTATGCGGATGATGTATTTTTGACACTGTCACGAATGCTCACCTCTCTACCAAGTATATTTAGCCTGCTTGAAAAATGTAATGGAATCTTTGGTTTCAAAATCAACCAAACAAAGTCAGAAGCCTTGAATATTAATTCACCAAAAGAAAGAGAGAAACTTATAGAGATCAATTTTAATTTTAATTGGCAACCAAAGGCTATCAAATATTAAAGAGCCTATATTACTAATAACTATAAAACTTTATATAAGGCAATTTTTCCCAAATTACTACAAGCATTGAGGGTGAATACTAGAACTTGGTCTATTCACAATAAATCTTGCCGATCCAAGATATGTTGTATCAAGATGAATCTTCTTCCCCGTAGCCTTTACCTGTTTCAGACCTTACCGATTCCATTAGTAAGGAAAGATATACTATCTCTCCAATCACTGGTCTCCAAGTTTATTTAGAATTACAAAAGACAGAGAGTAAGGGGAAGGATCTTCAATAGGCTAACATTGGATGGGGGCAGCGGTATCTTGCTTGTTGTCCTATTATAGAGCGGCCCAATTATGCCAAATCTCCCAATGGTACATTGACCCCAGCCTTAAACACTGGGTCGCATTGGAAATGGAAGTGTGTGCGTGACTGGAGCTGCATAATTTAATTTGGTCCCCAAATCAGATAGCAAAATCTATCAGAGAGCCGCTATCCGAAATGATCAACTCGTTAGCAGTTTGGGAGTCAACTAAATTCAGATGTTCTCTGACAACCAAAAATTCTCTTATGACCTGTGGCAGGACGGCCTGTAGCCGAGGTCAGGGAACAGTCCACACGTGTAGTTTCAGGATAATAAAAAATGTTCAATGGCTTTATTTCTCCACAGTAACATAACATGCGGGTACACTGTCCCTTTAACAAAATAAATCCTGCTCCATGATGGGAGAAAAACTGACTAACACAGCAGACCTATCTAGCAGGCTGGCTGGCTAAACCATAACCAAACCTTCAGAGTCTTTTAAGCAGTCATGAAAAACAAATGAAACAAATCTTACTTTGGCTGCAGTAAGTAGTGTGTTGTATCCTTCTGGCTAGCAGCACATCTATCCATGTGCTCTGGTCTGAGAGAGCCAGCTACTGCTAGTCACAAGATCCTTTTCTACCTTGCTGGCTCTCAGGTGTCAGCTTACTTCCTGACTACCTAAGTTCCACCTGAGTTAACCCTTATGAGTGCTGGATGAAGCACTCAGACATATGTCTCCCAGGCGTAACTGATAGGAGTTGACTTCACTCTGTCACATGACCCCCTTATTTGACAACCCAGACTTCGCTCCAGGCCTGAATAGCAAAGATTTAGGTATTTGGAAACAAAATGGGTTTACTAGACTCAAAGATCTGGAGGGCAGAATCAGTATTAAAACTTTTGAACAAATTAAATTAGAAAAGGACATCCCACATTTCAGAATTTTTAGATATCTCCAGATCCGAGCGGTCTGCCCACTATTAACCAATTTTGAAAAGCTCTGTATTTTAGAAACAGACACAAGGGGACTAACATCTCAAATGTACAGGGAAGTGACATGTTCTGGTCCGGTGTATGCTAGAGAGTTACAGTATATGTCCCAGTGGGAAGCGGAACTGGGAGAGGTGCCAGAAGAAGAGGACTGGGATGCGATTTTCGTGGCGACAGCTAAGAGCTCAATATGCACGACATTAAGGGAGAGCATATAAAGTTTTAATGAGATAGTATCTCACCCCACTGAAATTATCAACATTTGTTCCAGGCTACCTACCATTGTGCCCAAAACAATGTGGAGTACAGGCTGATTTGTTACACATGCTTTGGTCTTGCCATAAGTTGGTGCCCCTTTGGGAACAAATCAGAGATTGGTTACAAAGGATGTTAGGCCTCACAATTCCTTTAGACCCGTGGCTATTCCTATTAAACAGGCTTATCTAGGGTTGACTGTAAATTAGTTGCTCATTTTGCAACAGCAACGAGATGTGAGATTGTGACGGTTCAGGGGATTCCTGCTTCCCAATGTGTCCCCGTCACCCCTGTTCTCCCTGCCTCTGACCCTTTTCCTCCGCCTCCTCGTTCATCTCTCCCTTCCTCCTCCCGCACCCGTTCCTCTGCGCCCTGTCCGGACGCACGTCCAGCTGTTACGCGCGTTCCCCGCAAGGTGCGCGTTTATCCCCAAACTCCCGATCCCGCCCGCGGTACTCAGCGCTCGCGGCGCCCCTCTATTCCCTCTGTCGTTACGTTACCTCCTTCTGCTGCGCCTCCAGCCCCCTCGCCGTCCGTGGCGAGCGCCCCCGCGGCGCGACGCTCCTCACGCTCCCTAGCTCACACTGTGCGCGCACATCCAGCCCTTACAGAAGGCGCGCGCACACGCTCCACTTGTAGGTCTTCCCTGAGCCCTGGTTCCGCCCCCCATAATGTGCAAGCTATTTCCCTGTCTGATTTACTTGTCTCCTCCCTCACTCCTTCTGACCTATCTCTGCAACCCCTCTCTCTACCCTCTGCTCCTCCTCTCTCTCCCATTGGTGCTCCCTCCTTTATAATCCCTGTCTGTCCTCCAGCTCATTGCTCTGCATAGCTTCTTGTGACCCCTGTGTGTGCAGTCTCTATGCTTGGCTCTCCTGTCTCTTTCAGTGCTGGTTCCTGTCCCTGATTACCTTTGGATCTCCCTGGCTTGAACTCTGCTTTGAAATGGATAACCCTGCTTTCTCCTGCCCTTGGAACCTGCATTCGGATACGTTTACGCTGCCTTCTCCTATCCTCGAACACTGGCTTATGGACTTGATTACGCCGCTCTCTATTACCCCTGAACTCTGGCACACGGACATTACTATCCAAACTCTCATACCCAGGACATTGCAAGTATCTGCTAACCTTTTCACAACAGGCCCGGCAACGCACTACCACACTCCTGGCACGCCCTCACTGCTGTGGGTGCGTGTTATAACCTTACCCACCTCAGTACTGGGGACGGGCCAGGTCTGCGGGCATACAGGCGTTACATTATGCAGAGCCCAATAAATGCAGACCCCCCTGAGGTGGGCCAAGCTGTTTCCTTGGAACATTTACAATTTGTCAGTAGCCAGTTAACCACTGTTTCGCAACAGCTTGCAAACCTGTCTCTCCAGGAAACCCCAGTGACTCTGTCACCTCCTGTCTCAGTGACCTACAGTAACTCAGGACCACGTATACCACCTCCCAACCGGTATGATGGGGACCCTCTCGCTTGCCGTGGATTCCTAAACCAATGCGAGGTGCAATTTGAAATGTCCCCCTCTCTTTTTCCTACCGGCCGTACCAAGGTGGCCTACATTTACGCCTTACTAACCGGCGACGCCCTCGCTTGGGCTTCTCCCCTCTGGAGGCACAAACCTGAGTTGACCCATGATTACCCTAAATTTAGGCATGCATTCCAACAAGTGTTTGACACTCCCGCACGCCGGGAAACAGCCGCCTTTTCTTTGTTTCACATCTCACAGGCACGAAGATTCGCTGCTAAATATGCTATAGAGTTCCGCACTCTCGCCGCAGAGACTCAATGGAAAGACGAGGCACTTGCCGCAGCATACTGGCACGGTCTGTTTGATACGTTAAAAGATGATCTCGCAACTCACGCCCGGCCGTCCTCCCTGGAACAACTGATTACTCTCAGTATACGTATGGATCAACGTACCCAAGAACGATGTTACGAGTGACACTGTTCCTGTTCTCTTCCTCCCTCCTCTGTCTCTCACAGGTCTCCTGCTTCGACCTTCCTGGCTTTGGATGCTCCTGAACCGATGCAAATCGGTAGCCAACAACTACAGGCTGAGGAGAGAATGAGACATCGTCAGAAGGGTCTCTGTTTCTATTGTGGTTCCCCAGAACATCGGCTCCAGAACTGTCCCCTGAAGCTGGGAAACGGGAACACTCAGTAAAGGTAAAGGGGCTTTTGCTGGGTACAATCTCTTCTTGCCCCTCTCTCCCTAAGGATCTCCCAAAGAAACTCTTGCTTCCTGTAACGCTGATGGGCCCAAATCTTCTATTAGAAGTAAAAGCTTTCATTGACTCCAGGTCTGGCGGCAATTTCTTGGATCACACCTTCGCCTCTGAGAAACAGATCCCTCTGGTCAAGAGAAAAGCGCCCATTGGACTTGAAGCTATAGACGGACACCCGCTTCAACCAGCTTTCATCATCTGGGAGTCCATTCCTCTTACCTTGACCATGGCAGATGGCCATAAGGAGGTAATAGTTTTTGATATCTTCCATTCTCCCACCGTTCAGGTCATTCTAGGATTGCCTTGGCTGCAGCTCCACAATCCGCGCATAGATTAGACCGACACTGTACCTATCCAGTGGTCCTCTACTCCTGAACCTCGGTCTACCACTCCTCCTGCTGCTGTGCTCGCTGGTTTGGATTCCGTTCCTGCCAACCTTTCTATTCTGCCGAAGGTGTATCACGAGTTCCTGGATGTTTTCAATAAAGTTCAAGCTGAGGTATTGCCTCCTTATCGTCCCTACGATTGTCCGATTGATTTAATTCCAGGAACCATCCTCCCGAAGTCGAAGTCATACCCTTTATCCGTTCCTGAAACTGAGGCTATGACGTCTTACATCCAAGAAAATTTGGAGAAAGGATTCATCCGCAACTCTACCTCCCCCGCCAGGGCAGGCTTTTTCTTCGTGAAGGAGGATGGATCCCTAAGACCCTGTATCGACTTTCGCGGACTCAACAAAATTACGGTAAAAAAGTTACCCTCTTCCCCTAATTTCTGAACTTTTCGACCGTTTACAAGGAGCCTCTATCTTCTCCAAACTCGATTTAAGAGGGGCCTATAATCTCATCCGTATAAGAGAAGGAGATGAATGGAAAATCCACGTTTAATACGCGATCTGGACCTTATGAGAATCTAGTGATGCCCTTCGGGCTATGCAATGCTCCTGCCGTTTTCCAAGAGTTCATGAACGATATCTTCCGGGACGTGTTAGGAACATTTGTTATCGTATATTTGGATGACATTCTCATTTTCTCTAAGGATTTAGAAGAGCACATTCGCCATACCAAACTGGTACTCTCTAGGCTTCGTGCTAATCGCTTATACGCCAAGATGGAGAAATGTTTGTTCCACCAAACGTCCACAGCCTTCCTAGGCTATATTATCTCTGACCAGGGTTTTTCTATAGACCCAGAAAAACTGAAATCTGTTCTCAACTGGCCGCTGCCAAATTTTCTCAAGGCCGTGCAGCGCTTTCTTGGCTTTGCCAATTATTACCGGAAGTTCACCCGTAATTTTTCTTCCATTGCTCTACCCATCACCGCCCTGACTAAAAAGGGTGCTGACCCTACAACTTGGTCTCCCGAAGCCATTGACGCCTTCGAGTTTCTCAAAAAGGCCTTTGTCTCTGCACCCATCCTACGGCATCCTGATACTTCGCTTCCCTTCACATTAGAAGTTGATGCCTCTGATGTAGGAGCTGGTGCAGTACTCTCTCAGAGATCCTCTCCCCAAGAGAAGCTCCATCCCTGCGGTTTTTTTTCTCAAAAATTCTCGTCAGCCGAGAGAAATTATGATGTTGGGAAACGTGAGCTACTGGCCATACAATTGGCTCTTCAGGACTGGAGATATCTCCTCGAAGGTACCAAGGAGCCTATGGCCATCCTCACCGATCACAAAAATTTACTGTATATTGAAGGGGCTCGACGATTAGGATCTCGTCTGACTCGTTGGTCTCTGTTTTTCTCCCGTTTCAACTATACAATTTCTTATATTCCCGGTACCAAAAATATCAAAGCAGATGCTCTCTCTCGCCAGTACGCCACAGAGAACGACTACAATGAATCTGCTGAATCTATTCACCCTGCTAAGTGCATAATTTCTGCCAACAATTTTGATATTTTGGATGAAATCAACAAAGCCCAGGTTCACATTCCCAGGAGACTTAAGGTGCCTGAGGGACGCTTATACGCAGCTCCACGTTTTTGCCACAAAATTCTTCTTTGGGGACATTCTTCTAGATCTGCCGGCCATCCAGGCTTCAA
>WSYH01013363.1:0-17169 GCA_036426205.1 Ascaphus truei
TTCCATGGTTTTACATATCAGGACATAATAACAATCATCTGTTCCTTTGCAGGTCTAAAAATTAGGTAAATACAACCTCAGATGAACAACAACACATGACATATTACACCGTGTCATGATTTATTTAACAAAAATAAAGCCAAAGTGTGAAAAACTAAATACACCCTTACTGCTTCCATAGGAATTAAGATGCTAAGCAGCAGACAGGTGTTGCTAATCAAATTCCCTTGATTAATTGATCAGCAAGTGTGACCACCTCTATAAAAGCCAAAGTTTTATCAGTTTGCTGGTCTGGAGCACTCAGGTGTGTGTTAACACAATGCCAAGGAGGAAAAACATCAGCAATGATCTTAGAGAAGTAATTGTTGCTGCCCATCAATCTGGGAAGGGTTATAAGGCCATTTTCAAACAATTAAAAGTCCATCGTTCTGCAGTGAGAAAGATTACTCAAAAGTGGAAAACATTCAAGCCAGTTGCCAATCTTCCCAGGTGTGGACATCCCAGCAAATTCACCCCAAGATCAGACCGTGCAATGCTCAGAGAAATTGCAAAAAAACCAAGAGTTACATCTCAGACTCTACAGGCCTCAGTTAGCATGTTAAATGTTAAAGTTCATGACAGTACAATTAGAAAAATACTGAACAAGTATGGTTTGTTTGGAAGGGTTGCCAGGAGAAAGCCTCTTCTCTCTAAAAAGAAAGTTGCATCTGAACAAACCACAAGACTTCTGGAACAATGTCCTTTGGACAGACGAGACCAAAGTGGAGATGTTTGGCCATAATGCACAGCGCCACGTTTGGGGAAAACCAAACACAGCTTATCAGCACAAACCCCTCAGACCAACTGTCAAGCACGGTGGTGGAGGGGTGACGATTTGGGCTTGTTTTTGCAGCCACAGGACCTGGGAACCTTGCAGTCATTGAGTCGACCATGAACTTCTCTGTATACCAAAGTATTCTAGAGTCAAATGTGAGGCCATCTGTCCGACAGCTAAAGCTTGGCCGAAATTAGGACATGCAACAGGACAATGATCCCAAGCACACCAGCAAATCTACAACAGAATGGCTAAAAAAGAAAAGAATCAAGGTGTTGTAATGGCCCAGTCAAAGTCCAGACCTCAACGTGATTAACTGCTGTGGCTGGATGACCTTACAGAGAGCTGTGCATAAACAAATGCCGCCACAACCTCAATGACCTGAAGCACACGTTGTAAAGGAGGTGGGCCAAAATTAATCCACAACGATGTGAGAGAATGATCAAGTCACAGAAAACATTACTTCAAGTTATTGCTGCTAAAGTGGTTCTACAACTATGAATCATAAGGTGTACTTTGTTTTTCACACAAACTTCTCCATTTTGGCTTTATTTTTGTTTAAATAAATCATGACACGGTGTAATATGTTATGTGTTGTTGTTCATCTGAGGTTGTATTTACCTAATTTTAAGACCTGCTAAGGAACAGATGATTGTTATTATGTCCTGATATGTAAAACCATAGAATTCAAAGAGAGTGTACTTTCTTTTTCACATGACTGTGTGTGTGTGTATATATATATATATATATATATATATATATATCTCCTCCAAAGATAAGCACTCGGGTATACGAGAAAGTACAAGTTTATTAGACAGACTAAATAAGAAATAAATAAAAAACACATTAGAAATATCATCCTCACAATGATACAATAATAGGAATTACACCAGCCACAAACTCAGCTCAACTGATCCTAATCCGTGAAAAAATGCAGTATAACACGGAAATTATAAATCCCTGATTCAAGTAAGGTCTCTGTGGGTAGTGTTAGAGACGAGTGCCGAGGTATAACCAGAGACATAGATTTGGGGTAAATAAACATTGGCTTTTCTTTAATCCTTATTTTCAAACAATACAGCTTTAAGGCAGCATACAAATAAACAAAACAGCCCATCCCTTTGTAAGGGCTTACTCACACTTCCCAGACCTGATTTGCAGGACTGGGAGGATAGGCCTTTTACCAACCTCTGAGCCAAAGTCCAAAGAGGTACCTGTTCTCAGGGGCTCTTCAGTCTGGGTCTGGATTGGTGTTCGTGGGGTGCCCCTCTGGCGGGCTCCAGGGGCCGCTGTGTCCTGGAATAGAGGGTCTGGTTCCTTGAGATCTCTCTCTGGCAGCAAATACCTCCCATGTGCTAGAGAGATCCCCTGCAGTTTAAGCAGGAGGCTTTTCTACCTGACTGATGAGCCAGGTGGAGACTGGCTCATTGTCTGTAGCTGCAATTAACCAGCTGTCTGCTAGACTAATCAGCCAGATGCAGGCTTTCTATTTGGAGCCCTGTTTAGGCAGGAGTTAAGGCCCTGTCACAGGGAGTAATTACCTCCACAGAGATCTAGACCGGCCGGTCTAAAAATAGAAGGGTACAGTAATATATACTAGGGTTGCCAGGTGTCCGGTATTGAACCGGACGGTCCTGTATTTGGATACTCTGTCCAGTAAAAAATTAAAGTTACTGTAATACTGGACATGTATGTGTCCAGTATTTTCCTCCCTAGACATAGTGACCTGACGCACCTTTGACCATTGAGTCCAGTATTTTTGGAGAAGCCACCTGGCAACCCTAATATATATTTAAAACCAGAGACAGAACATGAAACACAGACAGAGCTCAGCGCTACATCCAAAGACACTAATACACGGTACAGTGCCTATATATATATATATACTATATATATATATATAATATAATATCTCTTATAATAATAATATATATATAGATAGATCATATCTTTTGAATAAATGGTCTTTTATTTAACTCTTTGGCCAAAGTGTTGTAAGCCCTTGAGCCCCCCCAGGCAGACCACGTCTCAAGGGTCCTAACACTAAAATAGATTCTTAAATAACCCCGTGCATTACCAGGCAGAAAATGATTAATAAATGCTGGTCAAAATTAGTTGCATAGTTCTAAGTCTGATTGAAGCTCTTATTAACCTCTATATACCAGAAAAGCACTCTGTATTAGATTTGTTGTCAATCAAGCTGGATGCAAGTTCCCATGGGTGTGAAGGTGCAGTGGAGTAAGCTTTAACCATTTAAAAGTGGAAGGGGGTGAGCTTCAAACTAGGGAAGGAGGAGCCACCCTCCAAATCAGCTAGGACCAGCTGAACAAGAATTGCAAAACATACAGGACCCCTATAAGCTCATATTGAACCCCCATACATATGGGGGATTTTGTGCCCCTCGTGGCGCGTTCACCCACGAGGCTTGGAAAAGTCAGGTGAATCGCATGCGTGCATGGGGGGATCCCACTCGGGAGTCGCACGGAGGATGTGCCATAACCAGAGACTGCATCTGTATGTGCTTTACTGAAATTTCAAATGAAACCTTTGCAGCATGCAATGCATCAAAATACACTTCCAGCTCCAACGCAAAAAAACAGAAATAGTGTCAGAAATACTATCTGTTTCTCACTGGAATAACAATGACAGACTGTTCTATTTGGAATTTTTATTAAATGAACAGTAATTTAGTTGATTTTTCTGAAAAGGATTGGGCCATATGTGCAAGTCACCCAGTTTACTGCTGCTGATGAATACATACTGTAAATACAAAAATCTTTATTTTTGCCCATGCAGTAGACAGTCTAGTTGCAGTCTGTAAAGGGATGTACTAAAGGAACGGTGTCCCCCTGTTCCACATTCAGAAAAGGTAGTCACCTCCGATGCGTCATTGGTCTAAAAGTGGGTCACCTTATGAAGCCTTCTTTTATTGTGGAATAACTGTATCATGCAGAGAAATCCAGTTGGCTGCCTGTGCAAATAAATGGAAGACTAATCTAACATACTGTTTTCCCTGCTTTATGACATGCATATTTTTTTTCTCCTAGCTTAGGTTTCCTTGTTTGAAATTATTGAAAATTTATAGTCAGGACAGTCGATCTGTATTCAGGCTGCCAAGTCTGAATAAATAGGCCTTTGTGCTTGTCTGTTATGTGGAGACCATGTTCATCTGTATGGCCTAAGTTCTACGTCCACTGGGATTCATAAAAGTCAGAACACTGGTATGTGCTGCTGAATTCTGCTAAGACAGGATAAATGCATAAATAAGAGCTGAAAAGGAAATTGCATTGCAATGTCGAGCACTAACAGGAGACATCTGCCTAGAAAATAACCAGCTATCATTAATTAAATTTAATTCCTCTAGGCAAATCTTTTAAAAAACAGAAAGCACATTTGACTGTTTAAAACCTCTTATGCTCAAGCTGACATGCGCAGTGCTGCTTACACCAGTGTCGCACCAGTGCTAGTCTAAGTATAAGGAAAGCCAGTGTTCTCTAAAATAATTTCTTCATCTACCTGTGTACTGTATGTCAGGGGCGCGCAAACTTTTTTTGCTGCGCTCGACCCCCCCCTCCCCTCCGCCTTACCTCCTCCCTGGTTCACTCCCCCCCCCTCCTTACCTCGCGTGGCATCAAATGATGCAGCGGGGTCGTGTGACATCACGTGACCCGCGGCGTCATTTGACGTCACGTTACCGTAGCAACCGTGACATCACAGGACCCCACAGCGTCACATGACTTTGTGTTGCCATGGTCACGCGTGCTGAAGCCGGCTGAACCTTGGTGAGTAGAGGTTGCGGAGGCCTCGCGCGGTCCCCCGGCATTTAATTTAAAAGCCTGGGGGGAGAGCGCGGGACCTCTGCAACCGCCCAGTTTGTGCACCGCTGGTGTATGTATTAAAAGCAGCAATCCCCCTACCGAACCCCCCTTTCTTTTTACAAGATGGTAATCCAGGGCGCTACACAGCGTTTTCCGCTCTGGGTACCAATTGCTGAGATACTTGCTGGTGAAAGTACCGTCAATTCCTGGTTTTTGGGCAGCGTTTTAAACCTCCTGCATCACACGGAGCGTTTGCACAGCTTCCTAATGGCCTTCATGATGTGGGAAATTTAAAACCACCATTTTGTTTCCCCTGGAGGGGATTAAACGCCGTTCTCTTCACCAGTAAATATCTGAGGGGGATGGGGAGCTGAAATGTCATCTGCGGGAACCCTCAGGGTCCTATTCTGTAAATATAAAGGGGAGTAAAAAAAAATAAGCAGATGTGATTGTGTATTGTAGGGTTGATAAGAAGGCTTGTTATTCACTGAGCAGTGCTATCCTATCAGACACCTTCTGGAACCGATTGGTTAATATGGCTATTATACAGTACATGCACATTTATTCAGACTTGGTAGCCTGAGTACAGATGTAAGGTGCCTTATAGAGCAGCAGTGCGTCGCAAATATTGCTCTATGCCCCCTTAATAGGCTGGGAGGTGTCTTCCGGCAATCAGAGGGTGTCACATGGAATATCATCTCTTAGTAAATAGGGGCTGTGATGGGAGGGGGTGACCAACCAGGCTACACAATAAAGGTTTAAGCCCATCTGGTTACCCCTGAAACCGTGGGGTCCCTGGCAGCTACATAGCACCATAAACCAGAGACCAGGGATTATACCTGTACAAAAATAAAGTGGACCCCTGCTTTTCCTGTTTACATGTTCCCTTTGCCCTAGAAACGTGAAACGTCTTGTGTGAGTAATTTGTATGTGGGATATTTGGGTCAAAATGCAATTATTTTGTTTTCAGGAGCTTGGAGGCCAAAGATACAGGTAGTCCCCTAATTCTCCTCGACGTGCAGGCATGATTTGCCGGTACGCAAGTGGAATTACACAGGGGCTGCCCAGACTCCTGGTTTTCAAGCCCATATATCCCAGATCCATCTCCCGCACAGATAAGGGTCTCCCCAAGAGATATTGTGTAATAAAACATATTTTATAATGTTTGGTGCATTTACTATAAATGTCTATTCAGCCAGCCCGCGCATATACCAAGGTGCCGTGATGTCTGATTAGACATCGTAGTTCAAAGAGGAGACGGGATGTTGAGAGGTGTCAGGGTACTAAGTGGCCAGGACAGGGCGGAGTATTGAGTCCGGAGAACAGAGACCCCCCTGCGGGGACGGACACCTCTGGTCTGGCCAGACTCAGGTGGAGCCTGCCCAGTAGGTGGCAATGGGTTGACTGGGGGAAGCGGCAGAATGTCTGCTCGTTTCCCATTGGTCAATTCGTATGTCCCGCCCACGGGGCATCCCGAACCGACTTGGCACGCCCCGTCCTCTGTCAGCCAAAGGACAAGCCCTTATTCCTATTGGCTGGCAGAGAGGCATTCCCACGCTCTGATTGGTCGCTCCTCGTTCCTTCATGTTGAAGACAGCTTAGCGGAGGGTATGTAAGGAGAATGGATTATGCGGTAAATTGGTGCATCACAGAGTAAGCTCACAGCAAGCATAAGTCCATTCAGAATGAATCCAATATCCAGAACAACTGTGTTATAACAGAAATGATCACCCCAGGGGCGAGGTTGGGACCTAGTGTGCCCCACCGCTACCACATAAGACGTCCCTATTGAGATATCACAACACCAGGGGTGTAGTAGATAAAAATCCGCACTAGAAAGGTAGTAACAGAAGGGCTACTCGCCCTTTACCTGACTGTGTGTTTCCAGATAGGTAAATTCCTCAGCGTGCAGTCCTCAGAAGTGTAAGTCATATTGTAGAAGAGAAAGGAGCACACCATCTGCATCCACGGTGCAAAAATGAATATGGGCAACTACTAATGAAATAAAAAATATTGCTTAATTTAGATCAGCTTGGCCAATGGGTAGGACAACGCACCAACGCTTTTCATCCCGCAGGGACTTTCTCAAGTGTAGGAAGACAAGTACAGCATAGAATTTAACATAAAATTTTCGCCCGCCAAAAACGGCCCAAAAATGACGTCAACACTGCGCGACCCGGAACTGAGGCTTTTTTCATTTTTTGCAACCGTGGATGCAGATGGCTGTGCTCCTTCCTTCTTCTACACATTATGTAAGGAGAATCCCCAGTCAGAGAACCAGACCATCTTGTGGCTTGAGTCAATGAAGCGAGGGCGAGCTTTTCAAAGTTGCCCTGTTCCAAATAGCAGAGCAACTGGCTTCGTTTGGAAGCTAGGAAAGTCTGCCCTGCAAGACTAAGTCAGACTCGAATCCAAGTTTTCGTTTTGGAACTAGCGGTCGCAGCTAGGAACTGAAACCGAAAGAGGTTCCAGAAGCCCGGGTGTATATCCCGGCAGGTAAGCCTTCGAAGCAGGCGTCCTGCACCTATTTTAGAGCCCATTTTTTCATCCCAGGGCCCAATAAGTGTGTATATTTCCTGTATCTTTGTATTTCCTGTGTGTACCGGGTTAACCCGATAAACCTCATTTTATTCCACCACACCGTGTTTTTGCCTAGTGAATGATCCCGGTATAAATTTGTTAAATGTCCCGGTCTCCCGTGACAGGGGCCATAATGTATTGCAGCATTTCCTCTAGCACAGAACAGGTTAAGGATTGAATTGTTAATGAATAAATGAATTGTACTATTTATTAAACTGCAAGAATTAGCTTTTTGAGCGGTAAAGGGCGATATCACTCAAAAACACATCTAGGCTCTCTGTATTTATTAAGGGGAACATTGTAGCAGTTTGACTATAGTCAATTTAGTGCTACAGTATGTGACCTGAGATCATGGGTGGTCTCTAAACCTACAGGGATTCCCTGGTTCTGAAGGTATTTGTAGTTTTTGTGTGCCAATTTTGACACACAAAGACTACAAATAGGGTGGCGGAGTATAAACATGGGTCACCAAGAGAAAGCCGGGGGTCATTTATCGATGACATTGCAGCTTTTTTAATTGGGCCCCAGTGGGCATATTTTTTCCAAGGTTTGCGTGGTGGACCCCCAATACATAGTAAGCATACCAATCCTAGCCCAGGGGGTCCTCTGATGAGGGGGGGGGGCACCAATTAGCTCCAGGTGACCCCACAGTTCAGGTACGTTAAGTAAAAAAGTATGTTTAGCCAGACTTTGTATTGTTATGCAATCAATAGACTGCAAGACTGGAACTGCCAGCTAAAATGTTCTCGCCTCCCTGGTGAGTGAAATAGTTTACCTCTGTGTATAATGGGAGAATATTGCACAGAGGAGATAAAGATGCAATCTCACACCTGTACACATTGAACAAATGTCAGTGTTGTGTTTAATAGGTTAGAGATGGGAGACAAGCTTGCTAAATTATACTGTATGTAATAATTGGGGGTCAGCGGTTCCACTTCCATTTCGATCACTTTCACAGCTACTATGAATTGGTGAACACAATCTCCCACATAGAATATCAGCAATAATGACATGATGTTTCCTCCACATCAAAGCAGCGCCTTAGTGCTGCCCCCCATGGTGTTCATAGGAAGTCATTAGGGCAGCCTAAGGGTTGACAGTAGGGAGCTAATAGTTAACCCGGTGTAGCCGAGTGCCCCAGGCTACTAATTTCTCTGGCCCCACCATTGTAACTCTTGGTGAGGAGCGGGCAGTGTTGGGGTTAAATCGTTCGTGGTCTAGCTAATGTGACTGCATCTGAGGATGTTAATTAATACAGTTCAGGATTAGCCTGGTACTACAAGGGCCTATGGTTGGCAGGAGGCCAGCATACAAGCCCCTCCCCAGGGAGGGCTGGGTTTCCTCTAAAGAGTTAAGTGGTTCTGAGAGAGTTCTGTGTTCATCACGCTGTGTTGAGGGAGCATGATCAAGGCATCTCCTGTACAGGAGTGGGTTTAACCCTTACCCTGTTAGGGGGTGAGGAAGCTGAGGATGGGTCTCTGAGGCCTCAAGCCTCAGGGATCTACGTCAGGGAAATGGAGGAGAGACTGTACCATCATTTCATAATGGAACTTTTTCAGTTGGGCTAAAGTCGTGAGTGGAGTACCTCAGGGATCGGTACTGGACCCCCTGCTTTTTAACTTGTTTATTAATGACCTTGAGTTGGATCGAAGCAAAGTCTCCATCTTTGCTGATGATACTAAATGTGTAAGGTAATAGAATCAGAGCAGGATGTATTTTCTCTCAGAGGACTTGGAGAGACTGGAAACGTGGGCAGGTAAATGGCAGCTGATGTTTAATACAGATAATGTAGGTTATGGCATTTGGGATACAAGAATAAAAGGCGACTTACAAATAATGGAGATTATTGGGGGGAATCCTGATGGATAGAGGATTTAGGAGTGCGTTGTAGACAGCAGGCTTACAACTAGTCCCAATGTCACAGTAGCTGCAAAGGCAAACACGATCTTATCTTGCATCAAACGGGCAATGATGGAAGGAAGTAAACATAATTATGCCCCTTTACAAAGCATTATTAAGACCACACCTTTGAATATGAGTACCATTTTGGGCACCAATCCTACGAAAAAGACATTATGGAACTAGAGATAGTGCAGAGAAGAGCCCCACCAAATAATAAATGGGATGGACATTCAACTTATGAGGAGCTAGGCTACAATTAGATTTATTTACTTGAAAAGAGGCTCTAAGAGGGGATATGATCACTATATACAAATATATTCAGGGAAAATACAAGGAGCTTTCAAAATAACTATTCCTCATCCCACGGGCAGTACAAGGACTTCGGGGCCATCCCTTAAGGTTGGAGAAAGGAATTTTCACCAGCAACAAAGGAAGGGTTCTTTACAGTAAGGGCATTTAAAATGTGGAATTCATTACCCATGGAGACTGTGAAGGCAGTACAATGATTGTTCAAGAAAAGGTTGACATCTTTTTAGATGGGAAAGTGTACAGGGATATACGAAAGTAATTATACATGGGAAGGATGTTTGATCCAGGATTAATCCGATGCCATTCTTGGAGTCAGAAGGATTAATTTTCCCCTTAATGGGTTTTTTTTGTTGCCTTCCTCTGGATTCCTACGTAATCGATATAGGATAAGTATCTGTTTCTCTAATTTAGCATAGTTTCAACTTGATGACAAGTCGTTTTTTCAAACCTCTTTACTATGTCACTTGAATAAGGGGGGGAACAAGTGCTACATTTGGAGGTGCTGCCGAGATACCATCAGGATAGTCTTTTGCAGCGAGATAATGGGATATAAACTCAGAGGGCCCATGTGTGTAATGTCCAAAGGGCGCTCTATGGGATCTTGAGGACTGGACTCCTGTGAATGGATCTATGACATGGATCCTGCCCAAACTACATCTCCTCATGTGCAGTGTCCCAGGGGGCCCTACGGGATCTTGAGGGCTGGACACCCCACCAAAGGGAGCTACAGTCTGTGCTATCTGAACTGTATCATGAAATTCATGTGTGTGGTGTCCTATGGGATCTTAAGGACCAGAACCCCCACCAAAGAGAGCTACTACACGTGAAATGGCAATTCCCTCTGACAACGGGAGATTTGTGAAAAAAGTTGCAAGGATTCTGTCTGCAAATGTCTGGGCTTGGTGCGAAGCCTAGCCGCACTCTTTTTGCAGAGTTATCTGGGCTGGGAGAGAAAGCAAAGATGCGCCTCTGTTTTATGCAGCCGTACTAAAGAATCACCAGAGGGAGGAGTTGAAGACGTGCTAACTACTGTCGCACAACGGATGTGGGGAGTTAGCCACAGTGGCATGTGGTTGTATTACAGACCAGACGCACGCTTAACCGCTCCTTCTCAACTATCCACCCGGCTATGGATGCGCTTTGCACTCCCAGGAGGTCTGATGCTGCTCCCAAATGAAGGGGAGAAATTCCTTCACCTGGTGTGCCCGTTATGTGATCGGGTGGGACCTGAACTGGGATTCACTTCCCGGTGCTCCATGTGCAATCGCTGTAAGTCCACCCCAAGCGAGTTGTAGCAGAGACCCCCAAGATCCCACTGATTACTGGAGAACTGCCTGCTCTCGCTGGACTCATAAAAGTGTTGATGGATATGGCTGGGCAGCCACCTGAGGGCTTACCCTTGTCTGTAATTTGGCCAGCCCCGGTCGATCGTATGGGGGTGTTGGCTCAAAGAGCATGGACTCTGGAGTGGACTCTAAGTGAGCCATAGGAGCCAATGGAAACGTCCTCTCCAGCCCCACGGAGTGGGAAATAACATGGACAGGCTTTCCTGATTCCTCACCGGCCGGTGTGCAGTCTTGAGTCCCTTCCTGCAGGTTCCTGCTCCGATCTGCGCCTTGAAGTAGGCGACCTCGCTTTGCTTGGACAGGCCATGGTTCCAGTTTATGCACAACCATCTCTGGTGCATTGGCTCTGCGAGGAGTACGTTCTGCTGCTGGTCCGCGATACAATCAGAAGGACTGGATGCTGGTCTGCTGGACAAGCTGCTCTCCAAGTACTGTGGGAATACAACCGCGTCCGTATACATCTATACTGTAATATGTATACTGTAATGTGTTCAGGTTATTGTTTAGTACTTCCAGTAAATACTGTTACCCCATAACTTTGTGTGTTATTCCTGGCATAGTGTCTTGGAGGGCTATCTTACCGTGTGAAGATCCCCTTCCCAGTTGAGGCGCGTTATAATATTGCTAATAACCACCCAGGCTCCCCGTGGCGGTAGTAGGATCAAGCCTCCTGTTTTTCCCGTCCGATGTATTAGCACACACGTAGTCGCCTTGAACACAAGGGAAGAGGTTCCTACAATAAAAGACGTTGACGAACCCACCCTGTCAACCTCATATACAAGAGTTGAGTTTTATACATTTGGCTCTGATTGCGCCTAAATTGCACTTTGTGTGCATCTGTTTTTAATATCAACCTTTAAAAACACGCCGCACTTTTAGTGGTGTTTAATACATAGCCGTCCCAAGTATATGACTACTTATTGCATAATCTACATATGATTTTTATTATATTATATTATATATAGATATAGTATATCTATAATATATACAGAATAATATATATTAATATATAATTAACATCATACACACACCACACACACCATATATATATATAGTTATATAGTCACTGTAAATAGCCCTGGTATATTCATTTGCATTCTTTAGGACAGGTCTGCAACGCTGTCTTTCACCGATTAATCGCCCAGTCACTCAGCCCTTCCACTGCTGCAAGGGATTCTAGGAAAATGACGTGCAAATGGAGCACTACGTGAGCCACCTTTATCTCAAGCTCCATAACTCACAATGAACAACCCTTAGCCAACTGCTGCTCTATTAAAAAACCACGCTTTAAGCAGGACTTGGGAGATGCAATTCATTTAACCCACTCGACACTGTTTCAAAACCTTGATGGGTATAAGCATCATGTGTGAGGTTGGTTGCTGACATTTTGCTCACATTTGATGATTAACAAGAGTAGGTAATCACACACATTTATTAAGTTATGGTGGTAAAAAGTGACAAAAACCCTCCACATTAGGCATATAGCAACTGTAAATATTCCTGTATATTCCTATTGCATGTCT
This sequence comes from Ascaphus truei, assembly GCA_036426205.1. Taxonomy (NCBI): domain Eukaryota; kingdom Metazoa; phylum Chordata; class Amphibia; order Anura; family Ascaphidae; genus Ascaphus; species Ascaphus truei. Next base: position 12,293 of record WSYH01013363.1, read on the forward strand.
TAGACAGGATCTGCAACCCCGTCTTTCACCATTATTGGCCCAGCACACAGCACTTTCCACTGCAGCAGGGATTCTTCGAATGACATTGCAAATGAGCACACAGTGCCACCTTTTAATCTCAAGCTCCACATTACATGACAACCCTTAGCCTATGAGCCTGTGAGCTTGACGATAAAAGGTGGCCTGTGTGCTCCTTTTGCATGTCTTTCCGAAATCCGCTTGCTGGCAGTGAAGAGCTGTTTTGCTGGGTGATAAGCGTGAAAGACAGGGTTGCAGACCTGTCAAACATGCACATGAACTATACGAATATTTACAGTTGCTATCTGCTATATTCTGTGAGGGTTTTTGTCACTTTTTTTACCCCAACCATAACCTTATATATGATATATATATATAATCATATATTAATATATTATATCTATATATATATAATATATATATATTATATATATATCCATCGTAGGTTCGACAAAACCTATACACTTTGCTCCGCCCCGGGCGAGTTGGCTTGTAACCCCCGGGCAATAAACTATTGGCCCAGCAGCACACCGTTTGTATAGGTGGCGATAGATTTTTTTTGTGTTTTGTCAACCACTGTGTGTATTCAATATTATTCTTAATATATATATAATATATAATAATATATAATAGATATATAATATTATATCACACACATACTCGGATTGTCAGCTTCGCACATTTGCATTTTAACAAATAGGTCTCTGTGAATTAAAGTAATTCTGAAAGTATATAAATGAATGGATGAGTGAATATTTAAGTACTTCTCATTTAGTTACATTGTGTTCTTGCTTAAGACTAAATTTGCCAACACCCCCGTTTAGCACTTCCAGTCCCATAGGGCCTACAGCACATAGCTATGCAATGAATTCTATTCTAAGAACCAAAGAAACACACTGTACTAACAATTACCATTTCAATTAACATCAATTTGACAGCTGTGTTGTAGGTAATATACCATTATATGGTACAAATACTCTGTGTAGGAAATGCATTTATCTTTTTGTCAGGCGTCGAACCTGCAGGAAGGGTATATGGGCTTAGTGACGTTCCCAATAACAATCATAGACACTTGTTCGTGTGCCTGATTTCTGGGCCATTCACAATGCCCAGGTTGCTTTGTTTTATCTACATTCCATCAGCACTGATCGGCCATTCCCTGAGTTCAAGTTCACGCAGGAAAGTGTATTATATTTGTATATACTCACCACCAATACAAGGCAATGCCTTTGCTAGAAGACGTGTTACTTCTACTGTACATCTTCTGAAGCAACTAATGCATTTGCACGTAGACAACATAGAACAATTAATGGCACTACATAATTATTTCTCATGCAATACTTCACACACCACCACTTAAATTTCCTTATTTCATCTATTTTAGAAACTCCTAACTTCCTATCCTTTGCTCTTTTTCCATCCTCAGAGTTTATTTCTGTGTGTTGACATACAGTATGTCATGCCTACTTTCAGTTAGCAAAATAGCTAGGCAAACTGTAGTCAGATTGTGGCTTGTGGCCTTCTTGCTGCTGTTTTATTTAGAAAGTTGTCGCAATTTGGAATGTAATGTTGGTACAGTAAGCATTTCCAAGAGAAGACATTGTATTCATAGCACTAGTAAAATAAAAGTGCTTTGCAATCCTCTGTAGCATTGTTCAGGTAAAGTAAGACATATTTTGAATTAGCACAACAACATATTTGAAAAGATATGATATCATCAACATTGCCAACGTAGGAAACTGGGAGAAGGTCATTGATCTATTTCCCTGATGCGTTTCATGAATAATGTTCATGCTGGGCCAATGAAAAATCCCAATGTGTAAAGAATCAACTTTTCCCCAGGACCATCTAGTGCAGGCTTGCACAACTCGTAAAGCAAGAAGGGCCAAACTGCTCCAAGGAAAAAAAAATTGGGCCGCACGGGTAAAATCATCATCATCATCATCATCATCATCATCATCTCTCCTCAGCACCTCTCATCATCATCCTCATATATCTCCCCCAGCACCCCTCATCATCATCCTCATATCTCCCCCAGAACCCCTCACTATCAACCATTGCGATACTCCCCATCTATCTTTCATACCCCCATCTCTCCCTCTCACCCACACACATAATACTCCCCCTCAACATCAAACACACAATACCCCCCTGAACACCACACACATCCCACCCCCCCTGCACCTCACATCCTTCTCCCCCGTGCACCTCACATCATTCTCCCCCCTGCACCTCCAATCACCCCCCCTGCACCTCCAATGACCTTCCCCTGCACCTCCAATCACCCCCCTGCACCTCCAATGATCCTCCCCTGCACCTCCAATGACCCTCCCCTGCACCTCCAAACACCCTCCCCTGCACCTCCAAACACCCTCCCCTGCACCTCCAATCACCCCCCCTGCACCTCCAATCACCCTCCCCGCACCTCCAATCACCCTCCCCTGCACCTCCAATCACCCTCCCCTGCACCTCCAATCACCCTTCCCTGCACCTCCAATCAACCCCCGTGCACCTCCAATCACCCTCCCCTGCACCTCCAATCACCCCCCCCTGCACCTCCAATCACCCCCCTACACCTCCAATGACCCTCCCCTGCACCTCCAATAACCCCCCTGCACTCCAATGAACCCCCCTGCACCTCCAATGACCCCCTGCCACCTCCAATCACCCCTCCCCCTGCCCTCCAATCACCCCCTGCTCCACTCCAATCACCTCCTGCACCCCTCACCCCCCCTGCACCTCCATTACCCCCCTTAATCTCCATACACCCCCCCCCACCACCCAATGACCCGCCCCTGCAACCTCCAATCACCCCCCCCGGCAGACCTCCAATTACCTCCCCTGCACCTCCAATCACCCCTGCACCTCCAATCACCCTCCCTGCACCTCCAATCTCCCCCTGCACCTCCAATGACCCTCCCCTACACCTCAAATCACACCCCCTGCACCTCCAATCACCCCCCCCTGCAACTCCAATCACCCCCCTGCACCTCCAATCACCCTCCCCTGTCACCTCCAAGCCAACCCATCCCCCTCCCCTGGCAACCTCCAATCCCCTCTCCCCTGCAACGTCCCATCCAACCCCCTTGCAACCTCCAATCACCCCTCCCCCTTCACCTCCCCCCCCCCCACATCCCCCCCCCTTCACCTCCAACTCACCATCACGCCCCCCCTCCACCTTCCATGACCCTCCCCCTTCACCTCCAATAACCCCCCCCTTGTCACCTCGCAATTACCCCCCCCCGTCACCTCTCCAATGACCCCGCACCCTGCGACCTCTCCAATACCCCGTCTGCACCTCCAATCAACCCCTGCAACCTCAATCCCCCCCCCTGCCCTCCCAATCACCCCCCCTGGCACCTCCATCAATCAACACCCCCCCCCCCCCACCCCAATGACCCTGCCCCCCTGCACCTCCAATCGTTCCCCCCTGCCAGCTCCAATGAGCCCTCCCTTCTCCCCTACACCTCAAATCACAACCCCCTGCACCTCCAATCACCCCCCCCCCTGCCAACTCAATCACCCCCCCTGCACCTCCAATGGACCCTCCACTGCACCTCCAATGACCCTCCCCGCACCTCAAATCACCCTCCTCTGCACTTCACATCGCCCCCCCTTCCTCAAATCAATGCATCACCCCCCCCGGCACTTCAAATCGCCCCCCCCTGCACTTCAATCGCTCCCCCCACTGTCACTTCAACATCGCCCCCCCTGCAACTTCAATCGCCCCCCCCCCCCCTTCACTTCAAATCCGCGCCCCCCCCGCACGTCAAATCGCCCCCCCCCTGCACTTCAATTGCCGGCGCCACCCCCCCCTCATTCAATCGCCCCCCCGGCACTTCAAATCGCCACCCCCTGCACTTCAAATCGCCCCCCCCTGCACTCTCCCAAATTGCCCCCCCCCCCCCCCACTGCACTTCAAATTGCCCCCCCCCCATTCACTTCAAATCACATCATCTTGCCCCCCCCTTCTCTTCCCTACCTTACCTTGCGGTGGAGGAGGCGGCGGCAGAGCAGGCAGGACTGCACGCACGCTCTAGCAAGCAGCAGGCAGGACGTGCCTCAATGCTAGAGCGCACTGCTACTCTGCGAGGGGGAGAGCGGGCTCGCGGGGGGGTGGCGCGGGAGAGCGGGGGGGGGGCGTGGGAGAGCGGACTCGGGAGGGAGGTGGAGAGCAGAAAGCCGCCGCGGGCGGGCCGCGTGTTGTGCAGGCCTGATCTAGTGAGTGTAGAACTGTAATCACATTGACAATATCATCACAATGCATGGACCACATCAGCGCTAAAACTGAGCACATGAAGCTGTCCTCCAAATTAATTCATTGGATGAACTAGTCGTTCTGACGGAGACAAAAAGGGTTTCAAACTAAACAAGTCTTACAACTGTCATATACTATAGTAGGTAAAGAAGGGTGGGTAGCCATTTGTATTGTATGTCTTTATTTATATAGCGCCGTTAATGTACATAGCGCTTCACAGCAGTAATACATGTGGTAATCAAATAAATAACAGATAATATAAATAACAGATCATGGGAATAAGTGCTTTAGACATTAAGGAAGGGGAGTCCCTGCTCCGAGGAGCTTACAGTCTAATTGGTAGGTAGGGAGAACGTACAGAGACAGTAGGAGGGAGTTCTGGTAAGTGCGTCTGCAGGGGGCCAAGCTTTATGTGCCATGTGTTCAGAATAGCCACAGTGCTATTCATATGCTTCTTTAAGCAAGTGTGTCTTAAGGTGGGTCTTAAAGGTGAATAGAGAGGGTGCTAGTCGGGTACTGAGGGGAAGGGCATTCCAGAGGTGAGGGGCAGTCAATGAAAAAGGTTTAAGGCGGGAGAGGGCTTTAGATACAAAGGGGGTAG
>WSYH01013364.1:0-17165 GCA_036426205.1 Ascaphus truei
GGCAGAGGAGGGTATAGTGAGATATTAGGGTGAGATGTAAGGAGGGGCAGAGGAGGGTATAGTGAGATATTAGGATGAGAGGTTGAGAGATTAGGGTGAGATGTAAGGAGGCGCAGAGGAGGGTATAGTGAGATATTAGGGTGAGATGTAAGGAGGCGCAGAGAAGGGTATAGCCTTAAAATAATGTGTGTGAAACAGGATTTCATACAGTAGGAAGGCAGGAGAGGCATTTCAGTGGGAGAGATGCCGAGACAGATTTAGGAGAGAGTTAGAGCAAAGTCTCCATCTTTACTGATGATACTAAATTGTGTAAGGATGAATCAGAGCAGGATGTAATTTCTCTCCAGAAGGACTTCGATAGATTGGAAACTTGGGCAGGTACAAGGCAGATGAGGTTTAATACAGATAAATGTAAGGTTATGCATTTGGGAAGCAAGAATAAACAGGCGACTTACAAATTAAATGGGGATAAATTAGGGTGAAGAGGGAGAAGAGCCACCAAATTAATAAAGGGGATGGATAATCTAATTTATGAGTAGAGGCTAGCTAAATTAGGTTTGTTTACATTCGAAAAGAGGCGTCTAAGAGGGAATATGATAACTATATACAAATATATTTGGGGACAATACAAGGAGCTTTCAAAATAACTTCACCCCACGGGCAGTACAAAGGACTCGGGGGCATCCCTTAGGCAACGGTCCCAGTATTTACTGCAGCACGCGGGCCTGGCGACCTGGTAGCGCGTGCACAGACAAAAGCCACGATCGGCGGTGTGTAGGGGAGCGATGAGATGTCGGGGGGAGGCGGGGCCATGATGGGAGGGCGCGGCCATGACAGGGCATATCTGCCCTTTCATTTGCTGCGCGCCGACCACGTGACCACGTTGCGGCAGGGGAAGACAATGTATGTCTTCCCTGCCAGCGTACGCATCATCGCGCTTTGCGCACCCACACCCACACGGCCAATGAGGCCTGACCCATAGAGGGCGGTGCTGTGATGTGTGGCGCGCGCCGCAGCGGCCACTAGGGATCTGGCCTTAAGTTGGAGGAAAGGAGATTTTACCGGCACCAATGGAAAGGGTTCTTTACAGTAAGGGCAGTTACAGCGTGGAATTCATTACCCATGGAGACTGTGATGGCAGATACAATAGATATGTTCAAAAAAAGGTTGGACATCTCTTTAGAAAGGAAAGGTATAGAGGGGTATATCAAATAAGTATACATGGGAAGGATGGTGACCCAGGGAGTAATATGATAGCCAATATATGGAGTCAGGAAGGCATGTAATGTTTACCCTTTTGGGATATCATTTGGATGTGTCACTGGGGAGGTGGGGGGGGGGGGGGGTTGTTAGCCTTCCTCTGGACCAAAATACTGTAAATACAAATATAGGACAAAGTACCCAAGTTGAACTCAATGGACAGGTCTCTGTTCACCCTGATCTACTATGCAACTATATCCAGCTTCGATTAGGAAAGGATTGTGAACTTGTCATCTTTGAAGAGGGATACCTTTGTTAGATGTGGTCCCATCACAAGGGGAACTCCACTATGCAGTATATGAGCTTACACTAAGTAACTGTGCTCAACTAAACTGATCTCTGGATGGATAAGGACTTATAAGTAGTGCGCTCAGTCTATAAGGGCCTGGGTGAATAAGTCCAGTGTCCAGCATTTCCCTGGAGGGGGGAATACCTTAGAAAAGAAAAAACGAAAGAAACAGACAAGCACCGATTGTGTAAGAAAAATGTATTACAATAGTAAAAAAAAGGTAGTAACACCCACTCGTGAGAAAACACCGGCGGGCGTGTGGTGGCACGAGCGCAAGGACCATGGAGAGTAGAAATCCCTCAGCTGGGGGCTGTACGGCGGTTCCTCCGGCGTCCACTGAATCCCGGAAGTGATGTCATACACTCTCCCGTGTCTTTGCCTCCGTCCTCTCGTCTGCTGCCAAGGCTTCAGTGAGGCTACCCGCTCTCTGAACCGGCTCCTTCTCTTTGGGTCTGGGGTCCGGCAAACTCAGGGAATGACCAAACAGCGTCTGGCTCCGTGCTGTCACCAGGGGGCCTCTCTCACCAGCCCCTAATGCATTTCGCGCACTTGTCTTCGCGGGAATGACCAAACAGCGCGTCGGTTCCGTGCTGTCCACCGAAGGGGGTCCTCTCTCCACAGCCCTACTGCATTTCACACACTCGTCGTTCGTCGGGAATGAACCAAACAGCGTCTGGCTCTGCTGTCACCGAGGCGGGCTCTCTCTCTACAGCCCACGCTCTTCACATACATCGTCTTCTCGGGAATACCAAACAGCGTCTGGCTCTGTGCTGTCACCCGGTGCCCTCTCTCCGACCAATGTTTTCATTTTCAACAAATCACAAAAAATGTGCATAACTTGCTCAAAGACATTTTTTAAATTGTTTATTTCATAATTGTAAAATAGATAATCTTCACATTTATGGGCCAGGCGGTTTATTGCATAAGTGGTGGAAGACATAAAAAAAATCTATGCAACAAAGAGAGCAGTACTGGACTCTGAGTTTAGATACCACAATAATCAAAACGGCAATTATGGGCAATAGATCTTGTCTCATTTTCATAGTATATATTGTTTTAATTAAAACCTTTTTAAGGGTTATATGTCCTTATATCATGTATTTTATACACCATGTATTACATGTATATATTTAATTTCTACCGTCCCCCCTTCAGTCACATATATTGCCGATATATTTTCTCTTGCTCATCTTTAAAAAGGTTATTGATTTCAATGTTCAATTCTGCCTCGGTTAAAACCTACAGCAGCAGGCACCACTTTCACTCCTGTGGGCACTCAGCTATTAATTAAAGGGCATTTGTGCTCCAAACTTCACGCTGCACCCCCCCTATATTTTTATCACCTTAGTCCTTTCACGGTATTGTCCGTAGTTTTTCCCGTCTCCCTTGTTGGTTTTTTTTTGAGTGTAACACTCCCTTTGTACGAGTTTGCGCCATGAGATATACTCTCCAGATCCTGTGTGTGGGACTGATTTTGTAGCTGCTATTATCTTCAATATTACCTTTTTTGCATTAACAATTTTTGTCTCTATTCTACTCAATTGTGTGCTGGGACACCTGTATATATTACGAGTTTCTTGGGGGTTAGAGGTTACCACTGATCATTAGTTTCGCATATTCACTTGGCTGTGTGGGTGCTACCTAGCACACAAACTTTTTGAGATATAGAATTGGTTTTGCATGTAGCAATCTTTTTATTGAACTAAAAACTCCTGATTTCAGAAGTGTACGAGGGTTCACTGGGACATGTGTATAAATTCCACGTAATCACCCACTTTCCCACCTGAACGCCATGCCCCCCCCCCCAAATAACAGAGGAATCTTTTAATTTTTTAAACAGATTTATTTAAACACACGAGAATGTCAGACTTAAAGGAAAAACTACCTAAAATGTGTGTGGTTTTTTTTCTCTCTCCATTTTTTTAAAGAACCCTTCCTACTTTTCAGCTTACACCCCTACAGACAGATAGCCCACATGTGACGGTTACATACAAAAGAAAAGTTATAAATCGTTCCCGCTTAATTAAACAAAAAATAAATTGCCCATGGAACTAGAGGGGTGGGTTAGCTATCAAGCTGCATGTTTTCTTAACCCCGTCAGTTGCTGGGCAGCCTGCGATCACTGCGCACAGGATGTGTTACAGGCGCCAGCACTGAAGTTATATATATCTATATAAAAAAAAAAAAGGGGTGAGAACAAAAATAATTTTGTGGAATAAAAGTTGAGAGCAATTCCAACTTGGGGGTGGGGGGGAAGAGAGGGGTCAAAGAGCACGAGGGGGACACCCCGCCCCATCTCAACCTGTTACGTTGGTCCAAAGTATTGGTCATTTTGTCAGGGGGAAAAAAAAAGAGGAAAAGGGATATAAACCCTAGCGTGACGTACACACATCCACCCGATATTTCTGTACAATTTTGGGGGGGGGGGGGGGGGGGGGGAGAGGCTAATGCAGTCAGGATGTGGCAGAGACGCATCCCCGGTTTGATGCGGGACCATGTGGAGGCAGCGGGTGAGGCCAGGGAGGAGAGGGTCCGAGGGGGCCTCTCTCAGAATGTTCCTCCCGTCTGCTGCTGAAACACGTCAATCGTATCCTCATCTTCCATCTCCAACTGCAAGAAGAGGCTGGGGGGTTAGAGAGGGTGGCCCTGCACGTACATAGCCATGTGGTGGACACTAGTGCAAGGGTGGGGGGGTGGGGGGGGCACTCATCCCCAGGGCCATCAGCAGGTCAGGTTTTCGAGGGTGGTTCCCTGCTGCACACGCTAGTGCCCTCGATGGTGGCTTAGTCTTGACGGTCCACCGGTGCTGAAGCAGGGAGATCCCGATACCCTGGCGCTTGTTGGTGTCCCTTGAGCCTGGCGTTGGATGCCCCTAGCCATTGCTAAACAACATATATACTGGCCCGAGGTTCTACGGGGTGTACCTGGCAGAACTGTCTGCGCTCAGGTCTGGTGTGGGCAGACGCGGAGCGCAAGGAGGTACAACTACACCATGGGTGCTCATCTCCAACCATCTCCACAAGGCCCCCCCTCCCCCCGGTATCGGTTTTTCCCAGATATCCCGTGCTGTCATCACAGGTTGGGCTCCCCCGGTCGATAGTAGTTGTAGTTACAACCGTGGGGGGGGTGAGCCCTTCAATAGGCAAGGTAAGGCGATGGCAAACAAGAGAGATTGTATGTTCCTGCCTCTCGTCAAAACACAGCACAGACAACCACTTGTCCACATTCTTACCTCCTCAGGTAAGAGCAATACTCAACACTGTCCGTACACATCTACGTGACGCACTGTCGATGTGTGACCTTGCGCGCCAGGGTAGGGATTTGTACGTGTGAAAAAACGGCCCTGACCAGCCCCCCCCCCAATCTTGTTTGACATTTAGAGTGGAAGTGAGGCCCAAACAGCATAGCTACTCCACAGAAAGCGCGACCAGCAAGCGGGCCCTCATCATGTCTTTACTGGACAGTGAGGTCATAGCGGAGAGCTCCACAGGCCCCTGGCCGTAGGATGGAACGCAAGCCGCCCCTCCAAACATACGGTGTGTGTTTCCTGTGTCCTAATCTATCTTCTATATCGACAGCTGCCTGGGCTTGGGTCCGCAGGATGCACCCGCTATCCCTGGCTGTGGCGTCCTACCCTGATGCTGGTGGTATGTCCTCTCGTGATCGGTCTGGCCATCACCACCGGAATCGAATTCGGCCCTCACTCGACAGCCCTGAGAAGGAAAAGCAAGTTTGGCCTCTTGAACTAAGATGATCCAGCACTGTAAAGTGCTCACAGAACAGTGCGCCCCCATTTCACTGCGTTGGGCGGGCTTAAGCCAACAACTTCTGATATATTGTGGGTAAGGTGTTAAAGCCTGGCTGGTGGAGATATGACACAGGTTGCAACACGCAACTGCCATGTCCAGTACAGCGGTTGCGGCCACCTCCCAGCCTTACAAGGGACCAACAGTTCAGGTTTTCAGGCTACCCCTGCCTTCAATCAGACGCGTGACGTCCCTGTGCTGAAGGGCAGGGTAGCCTGAAACCGACCTGTTTGGTGGCCCTTGAAGACTGGAGTGTTGTCGCCACCCCTGTGCCCAGTACAATAAACCACTATTCTTGTTAGAGAAGCTGGACTGCAGGCCGAATTAATGCGGTATCGTGGTGTGAGACTCCCGCCTGTCTGCCTCCCCCTCACGACCACCACACTACAGATTAGTAGGCAAGCGCTGTGGTATCAGCACTGTCCCATGGGTGCATCTTAAAAAAGGGCCCTCGTGTCCCCTCACATGCACAGGTGGTGGATGGGAGACTGCTGTGCTTCGTGTTCCGACATCTGACTCGTTCGGCATCAACCTCTTCATCAGCTGCTCAGCGGCGTAAGCCTTCTTGCTCCTTGAAAGCTTGCACCACTGAGCCATCCGGCCTGCGGCCACCTTAGGGTTTATGTGTTCGTTATTTTTCCGGTTTTACTCCGTCCCTTCCTGTGAAACGAGGGGAACAGGGATGGGGGAAGCCGGTGTACTCTGTTTCCGCCGCCACGAGGGTCGGAAAGCCGTCAACTGCAGTGTGAATAATCGGCAAGTCAATACCCATTTAAGAACGAGGTGAACCTATATATGCCGCCGGACAGTAAAGAGGCTGCACTGGGATCCACACAGGGTGGGATTCTGCCCCCCCCTTGTAGGATGCCAGGGCAACACCAACTGCTTCCCCTCCCCCCCCCCCCCCCTTCCACTAGAGCCTAGTGCTCTCCCTCCCACTCCCCATAAAGTCAGCCTCCATTCCCAGAGCCTTCTTTCTCCCCCTCACCCCATCCCCAGTGCTTTCTCCCCCTCCCTCAGGCCTCTCTCTCTCCCCCCCTCCACCATCCCAATGCGGTCCTCTTCCCCCCCACAGGCACCCCCGTTCTTCTCCCCTCCTCCCTCAGCTGCCTCTCCTCATTCTCTCATCTCTCTCGCCCCTCACATCATCCCCATTGCCTCTCTCCTCAATGCCTCTCCTCCGTCCATCCCCATGCCTCCCCCGCCTCCATCCCCGTCATGCCTCTCCCCTCCTCCCCATCCCATGCCTCTCCTCCTCCCATCCCGTGCCTCTCTCCTGCCTCCTCCCATCCCCGTGCCTCCTCTCCTCGCTCCATCCCCGTTCCTCTCTCCCTCCTCCTCCCCTCCGTCCTCTCCCGCCTGCCCGTCCTCCTCTCATCCCTCTCCCCTCCTCCAACCCCCTGTGCCCTCATCTCATGTCCCCTCATCACCTCCATCCCCATGTCCTCTCTCTCACCCTCCACAAGCCCTCGCCCTGCCTCTCCCCTCCTCCTCCATCCCCAGGCCTATCCCCTCCTCCTAAAGCGCCCCCCCGTCATCCTCCTCGTACTTCTTCCCTGCGCCTCCTTCCATCCCCAGGTCTCTCCCACCCCCACCTTACCTTGGGCTTCTCGTCCGCCATGCTGGGGGTGTCGGTGGGTCCGGGTTGGGGGTCTCGCTGGGTGCCGGGCCGGTGCAGGGGGAGGGGGGGGGTGTCGGGTTCTGCCGCCTCCTCACAAAGAGCCTGAACCCGCGCGGGCCGTGTCTAGGGGGCGCGCACGCACGGTCCTTATGGCGCGCGGTGGACGTGCGCGCGCCCGAGGTGCCCCCTTCCCCCACAGTGTGCGAGGGGTGCGCGCACGGAGCACGTGGCGCGCGGGAGCGCGCATGGGGAGGCAATAACTGCGCTGAGGGACATTCACAACTTCAATAACATGTTCCCTCTTCATCCTTCTCTCCTCCCCACGACCGTCTCCATTTCCCCTCCCCCCCACCGTCTCGCATTCCTCCTCCCCCCCCCACCCCGTCCTCCATTCCCCTCCCCTCCCCGTCACCTTCTCCATTTCCCCTCCCCCCCCCCCCGTCTTCCTTTCCCCTCCCCCCACCGCTCATTTCCCCTCCCCCCCCCCCACCGGTCTCCATTTCCCCTCCCCACACGTCTCCATTTCCCCTCCCTCCCGCCCACCGTCATCCATTTCCCCGTCCCCCCACCGTCTTCCATTTGTCCCTCCCCTCACCGTCTCCCGTCCATTCTCCCTCCACCTCCTACGTCTGCCATTTCCCCGTCCCCCCACCCGTGCTCCATTTCCTCCCCCTCCCCCAACTCCGCCCCACCTTCTTTCCATTTCCCCGTGCTCCCCCGCCTACCCCCCAGCCGTCCCATTTCCCCTCCCCCATCCTGTCTCCCTTATCCCCTCCCTCCCCCGACCCTGGCTCTCATTTTCCCCTCCCCACCACCGTCCCCTTCCCCCTCCCCCACCACCCTCTCCTTGACCCCTCCCCCCACCGTATCTCCTCTTTCCACTTTATCTCCCTTTCTCCCTCCCACCCCCCCACCTTCTCCATTTCCCCTCGACCGCCCCGTCTCCCTTTCCCCTCACCCCCACTCGCCCTTTCCGGTTCCCCTCCCCCACCCTTCTCCATTTTCCCCTCCCCCCCACCGTGTCTCCATTTCCCCTCCCCCCACCGTCTCCATTTCCTTCCACCTCCTCCCCACCGTCTCCATTTCCCCTCCCCCCCACCGTCTCCATTTCCCCTCCCCCCCACCGTCTCCATTTCCCCTCCCCACCGTCTTTCCATTTCCCCTCCCCGCCAACCGTCTCCCTTTCCCTCCCCCCCCGACTCCATTTCCCCTCCCCCCACCGTCTCCATTGTCCCGCTCCCCACCCTCGTCTCCAGTTCCCGTTCCCCTCCCCCCACCGTCTCCATTTCCCCTCCCCCCACCGTCTCCATTTCCCCCCCCCCACCGTCTCCATTTCCCCTCCCCCCACCGTCTCCATTTCCCCTCCCGCCCACCGTCTCCATTTCCCCTCCCCCCCACCGTCTCCATTTCCCTCCCATCCCCCCAACCGTCTCCATTTCCCCTCCCCACCGTCTCCATTTCTCCCCTCCCCCCACCGTCTCCATTTTCCCCGCCCCCACGTCTCCATTTCCCCTCCCCACCCATCCGTCTCCATTTCCACTCCCCCCCACCGGTCTACCATTTCCCTCCCCCACCGTCTCTCATTTCCCCTCCCCCAGCGTCCCATTCCCCCCCCCCCACCGTTCTCCATTTCCTCCCCCCCCCCCCACCGTCTCCATTTTCCCCCACCACCCCCAACCGTGTCTCCATTTCCCCCCACCCCCCCACCGTCTCCTTACCCTCACCCCCCACCGTCTCCTTACCCCCCCACCCCCCCGCCCACCATCTCCATTAACCCTCCCCCCCACGACCGTCCCCTTACCGCCGTCCCCCCCCCGTCTCGCATTACCCCCCCCACCGTCTCCATTACTCCCCCCCCAAACCTGTCTTCCTCTGTCTCCCGCCCCCAACCGGTCTTCCATTACCGCCCGCGCCCGTACCGGACTCCATTTGATAACCCGCAACCCCCCCCCCCACCGTCCTCCATTACACCCCCCCCCACCGGTCGTCCAATTCCCCCTCCCCCCCCCCCCCACCGTCTCCATTCTCTCCCCCTCCCCCGCCTTCCCCACCTCCCGTCTCCTTCTCCCCCGCTTGCTTTTTCCCCCCGCCCCCGCCGTCTCCTTCTCCCCGTTCCGCCCCCCCGCGTCTCCATTCCCTCCCCCCCCCCTCGTGCCCACCGCGCCCGCCGTCTCATTCTCCCCCCTCCCCCCCCGCCTTCAGTTCTCCCTTCTCCCCCCAGGTTCTCCATTTCTCTCCCCACGATCCCGCCCACCTCTTCTCCCTTCTCCCCTACCCCCCTCACCCCCCTCGCCGTCTCCCCTTCTGCCCAACTCCCCCCTACTGCCCCCCCCCCCTCCTTCTCCCTTCTCCCCCCTCGCCCCTACCCGGCCTTCCCCCTTCTCCACCCCCCCTCGGCCCCTGACCCGCCGTCTCCAGTTCTCCCCTCGCCCCCCCCGCTGTGTCCATTCTCCCCTCCCCTTCTCCGCCCCTCCCCCCCCCGGCCGTCTCCATTCTATTCTCTCTCCCCTCCCCCCCCGGCCGTCTCCATTTTCCCTCCCCCCAATCCTCCCCCTCGCGCGTCTCCATTCTCCCCCCCTCCCCCGCCGCCGTCTCCATTCTACCTCCCCCTCAGCCCCCCGCCGTCTCCATTCTCGCTCCCCCCTCCCCTCCACGCGTCTCCATTCTCCCCTCCCCCCCTGCCCTTCTCCATTCTTTCGCCCCCCTCCCCGCCCCCCCCCGCCGTCTCCATTCTCCCCCCTCCCCCCCCGCCGTCTCCATTCTCCCCCCTCCCCCCCGCCGTCCCATCTCCCACTCGGCCCCCCACGTCCGCCTGTCTCCAATTCCTCCCCCCTTGTCCCCCCCCCCCCCCCCCCGCCGTTCCATTCTCGCCCCCTCCCCCCTCCGCCGGTCTCCATTCTCCTCTCCTCCCCTCCCGCCCCGCCGTCGCTCCATTCTCCCCCCTCCTCCACCGCCGCACTCGATCATTCTCCCTTCTCCGCCCCTCCCTTCTCTTCCCCCCCCCCCGCGGTCTCCTCCATTTCCCCCCTTCCCCCCCTCCCGCCTGTCTCCATTCTTTCCCCCCTCCCCACCGCCCGCCGCTCCATTTCTCCCGCCCACTCTCCCCCTCCACGCCCCATTCCTCCCCTCCCCTAATCCCGCCCCCAGCCGTCTCCATTCTCCCCCCCCCCCCATTCGTCTCCCCTCTCCCCCCCATTCTCCCCTCGCCCCCCCCCTCCCCCCATTCTTCCCCCCTCCCCCCTACCAGCAACAGTCCCGCCCCCTTCTCATCTCCTCCCCCATTCCCCCCCTTCTCCCCCCCCCCCTTCTCCCCCCCACTCTCGCCCCCCCCCTTCTCCCCCCCCCCCTCTCCCCCCTGCCCCCCTCCCTCTCCCCCCCTCCCCCCCCCTCTCCCGCCCTCCCCCTCCCCCCCCCTCTCCCCCCCTCTTCTCCCCCGCCGCCGTCTTCCCTGCCCCCCCTACCCCCCCCCTTCTCGCCCTTGTCTCCTCCCCCCTCCCCCCGTATGCCCCCCCACTTCTCCTTCCTCAACATACTCCCCTGCCTCCCACGCCCTCCCCCGCCCCATTACTCCTTCTCCCCCCACTCTCCACCGCCCACCAATTCTTACCCGTTCCTCTCGCAGAATTCCTCCGCCCCTCACCACCCCCGCCGCATAGTCTCCCCCCCCTTTCCATCCCTTACTCCACCCCATCTTCGTCCACCACTCGACCCACGCCGTGGGTTCCTCCCTTCCCCACATCCCGCACCCCCCCTGCCAACCCCCACATCCATTCTCCCTCCTCCCCCTCCCCACCATCTCCATTCCTCTCCCCATCCTCCACCCCACGTCTCCATTGCATTGTGTGAAGGAGGAGGGTACAGAGTGCACATCGCACCCTCCACCAGTATTCCAGGCGCCCTAAATACCTCTATAGGGTACCAAGTGTTTCATAATACACCAGGGACGGGCGCTTGTAGTGACTTACCGCCCACGTCACACAGGGAACCACCCTCTTCATACCATGTACCCCCGCTCCCCCACTTCACACATGACCACTTCGGCCGCCGTCCCCCGTCGGTCACTCATTTACCCCTCCTCCCTCCCCACTTCACACACACAGTTTACCTACGGTGCCCTCCTCTACTTCACACCTTTTCCCACTTGCTCAACAGTTCCCCCCTCCCCGACGTCCCAATGGCAGTACCGACCTCCCGTCCCCACGCTCACACATTTACCGCCTCCATCCCCCACTGTTCCCCAAAACACAACTACACCAACAACACACAACCACACATAAAACAGGTGACCCGCCTCCCCACTCACACCGTGACACCCTCCCCACGTCACACAGGACCCTCCCCCTTCCGCCCACGTCACACGGGACCCCATCCCCACGTCACACAGGGACCCCTCCGTCAGTCACACAGGACCCCCGCCCCACATCATAAAGGGACCCCCTACCCACATCACACAGGGACCCCTACCCACATCACACAGGGACCCCCTCCTCACATCACACAGGGACCCCCTCCCCACATCACACAGGCGACCACCCCTCCTCACAGTCACACAGGGTCCATCGTTCCACAGGACCCCCTCCCCACGTCACACAGGGACCCCCTCCCCACATCACACAGGGACCCCCCCCCGTCACACAGGACCCTCCGCATGTCACACAGGACCCGACCGCCCCCGCAATCATAAAGGACCCCCCTCCCCACGTCACACAGGACCCCCTCCTCACGTCACACAGGGTCCCACGTCTCACAGGGCCCCCCTCCCTCCCAACTCTCACCTGCCCCCCCCCCCCTTATCCCCACGTCACACAGGGACCCCCTCCCCACATCACACAGGGACCCCCTCCCCACGTCACACAGGGACCCCTCCGCATGTCACACAGGGACCCCCACCCCACGACCCCCTCCCCACATCATAAAGGGACCCCCTACCCACATCACACAGGGACCTCGTTCCCACGTCACACAGGGACCCCCTCCTCTTGCCACAGGGTCTGACTGCGTGTTCATACGTTAATCTGCAGATATGGATAGGCCGCGTGTGGCCGTGTGACTGAGAATTGTGATATGCTAATAGACACCACGACTCACTGAGTAACAAGAACAATACTCGGAGTAACCGCGTGGTAGGGATTATTACGGTTTTCACATTCTGTTCATCAAACCCACGTCAACCCCCCCCCCAAATCTGCGTCCGTGCCCCTGGCTCTATGTGGGGGTCATTCACCGGAGCACGGTGTCACTAACCCAGGGGGGACGCACAGGGACACCGGCATGCCACATACGTGTAAAATTGTTGTAAAAAATGTACATTTATGGCGCTATATAAATAAAGACATACAAATAAAGACATACAAATCACTGTGTGTGCACCGGCTGGTCACATGTATCGTGTCAGCGTCTTTATATGTACACCTCTATATCCACACATTAATATATTTCTATATTTGTGACTCTTTATATATACATTGTGTAAAAAATCAACCGGCCCCCCCCCCCCAGGCATCTGTATCAGGCAGCACCACGGGCAGCCCCGGGGGCTTCTCCGGGGTCCTCACAGCGCGCTGGGATCCGGAAGTCAGCGCGAGCCCGGGAAACATGGAGGAGCTGGATGTGGAGCCCGCGGTGACGGTAACGACTATTCCCGGGGAGGGGCGGAGCCTAGGGGCCGGTAATCCCTCCCCCCCGATGCCGGGTACAGGGGCGGCGTCTCGGTTATTGGAAATGTCCAGAGCAAACACAGACCCACACAATATCAGATGTTAGCCCCCCTAAACAGACTACTCCTCCCCCTTAACAGACTTCTCCTCCCCCCCTAAAACGCCCCCCCTAACAGACACTCCCCCCCCCCTAAACAACTTCCCCCCCCCTAAACAGACTCTCCCCCCCCTAAACACTTCCCCCCCTAAACAGACTTCCCCCCCCTAAACAGACTTCTTCTACTCCCTCCGTCACACTGCCCCCCCCACCAATCAGTGTGATACCCCCCCCCCCCCAAAAGAAAACTACTCCCGAGGAGGGGGTGTTTGGGTTCCGGTAACTACCACTACCCCTCCCCCCCCCCCAATCACACGTACCCTAAATCAGTGAGGGGTGACCTGTCTGCGCTGGGAGCCTGGACCTGCTTCTCAAGTCCTATTCCTGGATATTTGGTGATGTGAAGCTTTGTTTATTTTTTTATTTTGTATCTGTCAATAAATGACAGAGTGGATTTGAAGTGTCCACACGGGCTGGGACCCGCGCAGACCGGCTTCTCTTGGGGGTGCGTGGGGTTAATACTGTGATATTGGGGTCTCGTCTCCTGTCTGCTCCTCACGCTCTGTCCCCCTCCCTGCAGCTTGTCCCAGGTTTAGGTCAGCGGGATCGTCACATTGGGTTTGACTGGGGCCCTGGAGAGCTGCTGCTGTGTGAGACCCTCTACAAGAAACGAGGTGAGGGGGCCACATATTATCAGATACTCTTACTAGTGCGGGCAGCTGTACATATATCTTTATATAGCGCCATCCATGAACACAGCGCATCACTGCAGTAACACACGGGACATAATAATATAACACATAACGGGGATAAGCGCTTCAGACATAAAAGTAACATTAGGAAAAGGAGTCCCTGCCCCGAAGAGCTTACAATCACATATATTGTGTATAGGTATGACATAGGTATTTTTCATATTAAGCCCTTGTTGATCTATTGCTGGATAAAGACCTCCCCAATGATCATCCAAGTACTGGGATTGCAAATCTCTCTTCTACAAACATTATGATCTCATCCTTCCATGTTGGGCCGCGATTATAGTGGCCGCGACAGCGCGTGCACGTGTCGCGAATCACATTCCTCAATCCTATGAGGCCGCCCATAGTGCACGATGAGGAGCAACGACGCGACCGCGTTTTGGACAGACATCAATTTGTCTATCCAAGTGACGGCCGCGACAAGTGAAGCGGTTCAGGCAATGAGGGCCAACCAGCTTGGTGATGTCACGGCCACGCCTCCCCATTGCCTGAACATCGCCTGACGCACCGTTTACATTCGTGCGCGGTGACTGTAATCTCTGCCTTACTTGTCATTGTCTTGGTCTTTTAATCTCTCTTGGAATCCAGTCGAGTACCACATTTGTCCAACAATGGCAATTTCTTCTTCGAATATGTCTGGCCCGCCTCCGTTTTCATTTCTTCAGTCTTGCGATGAGGTCACAGACTTCTGTTTGGTTTTGAGCTCATTCATTCTTTTTCCTGTCTCTTTGGGTAATACCCAGCATGCATCTCTCCATACTTCTTTACGTTGTCTGGAGCTCCTGAATTACCTTCGCATTTAGGGTCCAAGTTTCACACCCGTACATGAGCGCGGGCAGGGTACACTGGTGGAAAAACCTTCCTCTTGAGGTACCATGCGAGGTTCCTTTGAGAGATTTGTCTCTTCCAAATGCTCCATCCCATCTTCATTCTCCTATGGATTTCATTCCATAGGTTCCCGGCCATTGTTACTCACCGGCCGAGGTAGACATGGAATTCCGCTCCTCCTAGTTCTACGCCATTCATTGCGATCTTTGCACAGTTTACACATTTGTTGACCATCACTTTGGTCTCGCTGAGATTTATACGGAGGCCTCGTTCTTTCTCGCTTCGGTGAGTTCTCTGATATGCTGCTGGACGTCTTCTGGACTTGTGGGAAAATACCAATGTCGCCTGCAAAGTATAGGTGACTGAAATATTCACCGCTGATTTTATTCTTTCCCCCCCATGCAATGTCTTGACCAATTCTACAAGTTTGCGGCGAAAACAAGAACAGAGCGCACACCTCATGGTGTAGTATATAAAATTTACTTGACCAGAAAAGATAAAATTGCACAGACGTCAGTGCAATAAGAGCACTGAATGTAGATACTTCTGTGGTTTCCCAGAGTTCAGGCTTGACTGCACTGCTTATCTCCCCTTTCCTGACGCGTCCGTCAGATCTGTTGCACCGGCACCAGCTCCTTCAAGTCCCAGGTGCTTCCGCACCATGTGGGGGCCGCGTCACTGCGTCGTTGCGTCACTACGTTCCCACGTCGTGACGTCACCGTTCTCCTGGCACCCGGCACCACAAACGGATAGGGAGGAGCAGGGAGGATGATGTTGCTCTGGCAGACTTCACAGCCGTCTCCTCGAGTAATCCTTCACATGCAGCACCACCCCTGATACTCCCACAGAGTGTATTCGGCCAACCAGAACCACCCTACGCGTTTTAAGGTGTGTGCCTCTTCATCAGGGGTGTTTTTTTCTATTCTAGTACCCCTGTGGAACGCTGGGTTGTTCCCAACAAGCAGCCCCCTCTGAACTGGGCTTCTTGACTCTATGGTTTTTATTATTTATATATGTGATATTGATTTATTAATGTAATTTTATGGTGATTTATCTGTATTTTTTCAAACTTTTTGGGTTTGAGCGCCCCCTAGCTTAGGCCTAATATTTTCTTTGGTGCATGTATTGGCATCAACTTCAGTTGGTTTGCAATTGATTTGATGCATGCACATTACTCCCATATTAGCCTGGGAGAAATACTTGCTATATAATTTCACACACACTGTATAGAGATCAGCATTTATTTTCATACTATAATGGGGTGAAAAAAAGGAATGAAAATCAGCGGTGAATATTTGAGTCACCTACACTTTGCAGGTGACATTGTTATTTTTGCTACAAGTCCAGAAGACGTCCAGCAACAAATCGGAGAACTCGCCGAAGCGAGAAAGAAAACTGGCTTCCATATGAAGAAACCAAATGTGTCAACTGCGCAAAGATCAAAATAAATGGAATAGAACTAGGAGCAGCGGAAATCCATGTCTGCCTCGGCCGGTAAGTAACAGTGGCCGGGAAACCTGTGAATGAAATCCATAGGCGAATGAAGATGGAGCATTTGGAAGAAGACAATATTTATAGGGAACCTCCAAATGCGCCCCAAGAGGAAAGTCTTCCACCAGTGTATCCTGCCCGCGCTCACGTACGGATGTGAAACTTGGACCCTAAATGCGAAGATAATTCAGAAGCTCCAGACACCGCAAAGAAGTATGGAGAGATGCATGCTGGGTATTACCCAGCGAATGAATGGATTCGAAACCAAACCAAAGTCTGTGACATCATCACGGGCGAAGAAATGAAAATGGCGACGGGCCAGACATATCGCAAGAAGAAATGACCATCGTTGGACAAATGAGCTACTCGACTGGATTCCAAGAGAGATTAAAAGACCAAGACGACCAAAAGTAAGATGGGAGGATCAAATCAGAAAATGTGTGAGCGACGTGGAGAAGAGAGGCTGTAACCGCAGGACCTGGGAGATCATTGGGGAGGCTTCATCCAGCAGTGGGGAGACACGGGCTGGAGAGGATGGGATGAGGGAATGTGTGGGAGCGACATGGAGAAGAGAGGCTGTAACCGCAGTACATGGGAGATAATTGGGGACTCTTCATCCAGCAGTGAGGAGACACGGGCTGAAGGTGAGAAACAGATATATAGATCTATACATAATTTCCTAAGCTGTAAGTTTTCTTGTTTTATCCATCTACCCTTCTCTGCCAGATGTGCGAGTGTGGCAGTGAATGGGTTAAACTCCTCACGGTAAACGCAGTTTACCCATTGATGGCCAATGTGTTTCAGACTCCTCTGCTTCTTCTCACGTGGTCCCGGGTGACCCTGCCAGGCGATGTCCCCTCATGTACATTGTGCGCAAGGACGAGGACATTTACTCGCCGATCCAGCGCAAGCTCTTCAACGAGTCGCACAGCATCTTCGTGGGGCTGCAGAAAAGCCAGGAGGAGCCGACCAGCAAGTCCCGCAGAGCACAGTGAGACCCCGAAACACAGGGCGGGTCGGTTGGCGGTGTCGAGGGGTTGGTTGGTTCTCACGGGTTTCTTCTTTTCACGGCAGGTTGGTGAGAGTGAGTAAAAATTACCGCTCGGTGCTCAGGTCCTGCATGGAGGAGATGCACTCGCTGGCCGGTAAGTGTCCGACGGGCAGGTCCTCACCCACGGCGGGATTTCCCTGCTTACTAACCACACACACACACTATGAGATCTCCATTCCTAATTTGCCAACCTGTCGGGCTCTTTGTGGGTACTCCCCAAGGAGAAGGAGCGGCTCAGTGAGTCAAGACACTGACTGGCACTTAGTGTGAAGCAGGGGAGCCTTGTTCCATTCCTGGTGTCGGCTCCTTG
>WSYH01013365.1:0-17165 GCA_036426205.1 Ascaphus truei
CATTATAAGCATGTTTGTAATGTGTGTTTGAAAGTGCATTTCGTTCTGCCAGTTCTGGAGGTCGCAGAGTAGAGTCATATTGGTCCTATATGTGGAGTCAACTGTAGGCATTTAAAAATGGCAAAAGGTCGACCCCTGAGCCCACCAGAATGGAACTTATTATATGTTTAGATATAAAGTGTATATGTTTTTTATTTGGACGTTCTGAAAATGAGGAAACAGCCATTTTGCTAGGCTAATAAGGTATGAAGGGCAACAGCTGAGTAGCTAAGTACGGTGATCAAAAAGTAACACTGCCTTGAGTGTTTACCCACCATGTCTAGGATTTAAGTATTAGTCAATAACAACTCTGGCCAGTCTAATTGTTACCGAGGGGACATGGGTTGTCCTTGCTGTTAGTCTGTGTTCCACATTAGAGAGTGGATACAGATACAGGCATACCCACCCCGCATAAACATACGAATGGGACCGGAGCATGTAGTAAAGCGAAAATGTACGTAAAGTGAACCTACCTTTCCTTCCCCCACTTATCGAGACATGTACTGTACTTGCAATCGTTATTACGTGCATAATGATGTAATAACGCATTTGTAGCAGGTCTTAGTCTCCCCGCTTGCGAACATCTTCGGTACAGGTGGTAGAGGCCGTATGCTGGTTCAGGACATGATGACAGGCGCAGCGTGAGCTGCCGTTTGCCTATTGGGCGCTATGTACTGACTCGCGCAGTGTATTAAAGTAGTGTCCTTAAACTGGGTCATCCTGTAATTGTCACCAATAGTGCTTGTGTTCAATTGGTTAATATAGGGTTCCACAGGATAATATAACTGTGTCACCCTACATTGTTTTTAGTGTGCTGGGATTTGTGGAGTTGTACTTCTGTTCCATCTTGAGGTCACTGGGACTGCTGGAGAATTTGTATTGGATACTTCTCTATCCCCAACCCCTGAAGTAAGTGTTATCTTTCTGTCTGTTAATTGTTAACTATATTGACTTGTTTCACCCTATTAAGTGAATAAATTATAATTTTATTATATCTAGCCCGTTCTTCAAGTTCAAACCAGATATTTGGTGTGATTCATTATATCTTGTAATAAGCTACCGTGACAACAGGTAGGGAACACCTTCCCCTCCAACAATAACATTCAGCGGGAATGAGGGTTACCTGGACATCGAGGGACTGCGGAGTCAGGTAAGAAGATCCCAGGCGGGATTGCTGCTTTAGATAGTTGAAGCGGGGCGGGCATCCAGGGACACTGGTTTAAGGGCTTCAGGAAACTAGTCCATTCATTATCTGCGGCTTTTTTTTCCAGATCAGAACATTCTTATAACACACCCCACCTATGTAACAAGGACTCTAATTGTAGTATAATATAATACATTAATTAAACTGAGTCAAAAAACGAATGCGTTTCTCACTAGGAATTTATCAATTTATTATCTTTTTGGGGGCTGGGGGCGAGACTAGGGGCGGGGCTAGTGGTGAGTAGATTTTGGTGATTGTCAACAATGTGTGTGTATATATATCTATTAGGGCCTAGAAATCGCTCATGGATATATGGGCGATTATTTATACTTATATATATATATATATTATATATATATATAATATATTATCAGGCCCGTATTTCCTAATAGGCCCGGCCTAGGGCTGCAAAACTCGGGGTGGACGGATCTCGCGCCCCGCCGCCGCATTTGCTGCCTCAGGAAGATTTCATAACAGCTTTGCGCTCCATCCAACCCTACTCCAGCTTTGTGAGGACGACGGTTTGCCTGAAAACGTCATGACAACGCAATGTCACAGCGTCACGTTGCCATGACAATGCGTCGCCACTTGACGACACTGGGAGGAGGGCGGCGGTCGGCGGCGGCAAAAAGTGAGTGCCTAAGGCGCATCATTTGTAAAACGCCATGATTGGGGTTTGCAATATATCAAACCTGGTGTCAGTGCTCCTGGTGTCCTTGGGAAGTCACGATCTCCTTTGCCCAGGCACAGATATTAGATTGTAAGCTCTTTGGGGCAGGGACCTTATTGTGCCGCAAATGCTATGTACAGAGCAGTGCTGTAGAAGACACATTTATGTAACCCGTTTTATTTTTTTTGTTCACATGCCCAGGTATTGTGCTGCAGGAAATGTGGTGCCTTGATGATATGTCCTGTAAGTCCCCATCATAACCCTTAGAGTGTAAGCTCTCCGGGCAGGGATTTCCTTTCAGTGGTCTGATTTGTTTTTTGCACATATAGTATATAATTCCCTGTCCTTACTGTATTGCTCTCTTGTAAAGCGCTAAATATAGCTGTGGGCGTCTATATAAAGACGATATACAGTACATCAATAGTTGCATATGTCAATTATCATAACTAGAACAGGACTCGGCCAACTCCATCCCTCAAGGCCACCAACAGCCAGGTTTTCAGGATATCCCTGCTTCAGCACAGGTCTTTGACTGAGCCACTGATGAGCCACAAGTGCTGAACATGGATATCCTGAAAAACCTGACCTGTTGGTGGCCCTTGAGGACTGGAGTTGCCCAGCCCTGCACTCAAAAAACATATACCCTGTCTTCAGAAGCTAGGGACTGAATTTGAACAGCATTTGTGCCATAAATACATGGTCTCTTTCTTCCAATGTAAAAGCAAATTCAAACCACACGTACTGTACCTGGATAGTGTTTGATCAGCGGTTCCATTAAGGTTTCCTGCGTAAAACACACATCTGAGCACAGTCATATCAGATATAGACGCAGCAATGACTTCCCCAGGGGAATGAACTGAGACTGGGAAACAGGATCATATGCACCGGAGACACATCACCTCATGATACAAACCAAGTGAAGAGATTACGCATGTGATCGTGTCTTCCATGGGGGAGCAGAGCTGTGCAGGCGGTGTATGCCAGAGAGAAACTATCCATGCACATTAAAGTATTGTGTGTGTATACTCCCAGATCTAACCAGGAATCCCTCAAGTCACAGGCTTGGGCGACACATAGTAGGCACATTTTGCCCTAGTTAATACAAAATAATGTGTTTAATAACAAGGCGTTATCGCCCTTCCTCTTGTTTTCCATGCTAACAAGAAAGGGCACGTCTGGCATAGTTTATATAGTTGTGTATATGTATATATGTGCTGTATGCTCTTGGGGCAGGGACCTTCCTTTTCCTATTTTGTGTGTGAGACACTTATTCCATTGTGTTATGATATTATGTCATGTGTATATTAAAGTGCCATGTACACTGGATGGTGCTATAAAATAAAGATATACAGACAGACACAGACCAGACACAGACACACA
Organism: Ascaphus truei; assembly: GCA_036426205.1. Classification (NCBI taxonomy): domain Eukaryota; kingdom Metazoa; phylum Chordata; class Amphibia; order Anura; family Ascaphidae; genus Ascaphus; species Ascaphus truei. The sequence continues at coordinate 3,294 of WSYH01013365.1, forward strand.
CACAATATAGCATAAAGTGCTCTGTACCTGGATGGGTGCCATATAAATAAAGATTACACACACACACACACACAGACAGAATATAGCCTAAATTACTGCATACTCAATTTACCGAATTACTGCTTTAAAACATGTCACTGCATTATGCCACTTGTGATCCTATAAGAACGGCCCCTTCAAAGGTTACACAACTGTTGCTGACCCTCCTGAAACAAATGGGTTCAGAAAAGAAAATAACAAGTGAACTTATTTGTCTTTAGGGTGCAGCCTCCTTTAAAGTCAGTTTCCATTGCCAAGTTGTTTACAATTGAGTTTTTTTTTAAGTGGCACTGCACCTTTATAACTAAATGTCCAAACTCCTGAGACAGGGCGGTCTTGGCAGGTTGTTAAATTACTGGTGACCTTTGTTTTTACAACCTGCCATTGTTTACGTTCAAAAGGCTGTTCATAGAGACTTTCTGAGTACCTTTTATCCAGAGCGTTGCTAAGATACGACCTTCAGGTGAATAAATCAGGGAAAGTTTCTTGTGAGGGGCAAAGAGAAAGAATGTACTACTAGCCCGGTCCCTGTGTCAACTTATGTGAGCTTTGAATACAATATCCACTAAGTAGTAAACAGGAATGTGCTCACATGGCAAGTTAAATCTGTGTAACATCACGTGTCCCAGGTCTCAGAATGGTATTTTGCTATTTTGTTTTTGTAAGGCCTTAAGTCTGTGTTTTTCCTAGCAACCCTTGGGTTCCCCGGGCATCCCTAAAGGTTCCTGGCAATTTTCAGGTCATTTAAAAATTGTACCAAATACAGAAGAATAACAATGCATTGATCTCAGACACACTATTAGAGAGGGTTGGGGTTCCTTACAATGCATCTGATCTCAGCGCGCTATTAGAGGGGGTTGGGGTTCCTTAAAGCATCTGATCTCAGACATGCTATTGAGAGGGTTGGGTTCCTTACATGCATCTGATCTCAGACATGCTATTAGAGAGGGTTGGGGTTCCTTACAATGCATCTGATCTCAGACGCGCTATTAGAGAGGGTTGGGGTTCCTTACAATGCATCTGATCTCAGACACGATTAGAGAGGGTTGGGGTCCTTACAATGCATCTGACCAGACACCCTATTAGTGAGGGTTGGGGTTCCTTACAAAGCATCTGATCTCAGACACGCTATTAGAGAGGGTTGGGTTCTGCAGAATTTCACATAGGGTTCCTTAACCAAAAAAAAAAGTTGGAAAACACTGCCTTAAGTGTACAAATTCCAGGAGCTCTAGTATCAACACAGAGGGAAAAAAAGGTCTGTGTGTGTCGAGCACGCGCATTTTTAAGTGAAACTTTTGTGTTTTGTCACTATTTGTCACAGAAATTGTATTTTGTTATGTGATTTTTAATTTCAAAATCAAAACACAATTTATTGCCAAAATGAAAAAAGTTTGACTTAGAACGCGCGTGCGCAGCACACACCTCCTGTTTTACCTATTTGTACTCTCATATGTATAGAAACTGTTAATTCCTCGTGTGCGTTGTCTCGTGTGTGTGTGTCTCTGTGTGCGCGCGTCTGTGTTGTGTGCGCCGCGTCCTCTGTGTGTGTGCGTGTCTGTGTGTGTGCGTGGCCTGTGTGTGTGCGCGCGTCTGTCTGTGTGGTGTGTGCGCGCGTCTCTGTGTGTGTGCGTTGTCTGTGTGTGTGCGTGCGTCTGTTTGTGCGTCGTCTCTGGTGTGCGCCTCGTCTCTGTGTGTGTGTGCGTCTGTTGTTGTGGTGCCTGTGTGTGTGCGCGCGTCTGTTTGTGCGCTCGCTCTTGTGTGTGCGCCTCGTGTGGCTCGTCTCGTGTGTGTGCGTGTCTGTGTGTGTGCGTTGCCTGTGTGTTGTGCGCGCACGTCTGTGTGTGCGCGTGCATGCCGGCAGCTAATACGCGCCAGCTGCCATAACGGCCTCTTCTGCCAGCAGTGACGTCATATCCGGGACTGCACTTCCGTCTCCACAAAGTGATTACTCCAAGGGAAATTTTCATTTGGTAGGTGCCAGCATCAGAAGTGTATTTTGAGACAACGTATTATTTTCCAGTAGACATGTAGCATCATATGTAGTAAATCTTGCACATTGTCTTATAACAAGTGACAAAAGGTACCAATGCTACATCCAATATGACAAATGATTTAGTACATAAGATTTTATTTCTATTCTTTCTTCATAAATATGGGTTATTTAGTTCAGTACTTTGGCAAAATATTTTAAGCCTGGAACCACGTTCCGGTAACCCCTTATCAGTAGGTTCTAGACCTATATGATACTGTCGCATGTCTATCACACACCCTGTAGCACTCCAAATGACAAATATATATACACAATGTCGTGGGTTGGGTTTTGAGCTTGCTAGGACTGTGTATGCCGTGTAATATGGCAACATATTATTATAATACAGAAACGTAACACAACCTTCAACTTGGGGGATTTGGGCGCTAATTGAAGGTAGAAATTGGGCTGAGCAATATCATGAATCTTATTTATTATGTTCATCAAAAACGGCTTCAAACACATGAATGTTGCACCTAAACGACCCTAGTACATAGGCCTGAGTGTTACTTTTAGTAACATAATATATATAATCAATCATCAACTTTTCCCTTTCTCCTTAGGCCTCGTCCATGATTCCGGCGGGCGTGATGAGGCGCGCTGAGGCTCAGGGAAAGCGGGTGCTTTCCCTGGCCTTAGACAGCGCGCCGTCAGGGGGCGGACCAGTGACATCACGGAGCTGGTTGCCCTATTGGGCGAACCGCTCACGTGACCGGCCCTGCGCTCCGGCGAGCGCTGAATGTAAAATAATCTGGTAGACCTACGCTGGCGAGCCCCTACTAAAACCGCTCTAATTGCGACTGTAGGGGCTTAGTGCTGAGCGGAGCGCGCCTCTGCAGCAAGCAGCAACCATGGACGAGCCTTAGGCCCGGGCCATAGAGGGGTGGGGAGAGCGGAGGCGCGCTAACGCTGAGGCTCGCTTGCTTCAGTCAGCGCGATTGCAGGACTTGCAGGCGAGCCAGCGTGCGCGAAGGAGCGGGGGGAGGTGGTTGGAGGCGGGGCAGTGGGAGTGAGGTCGCTGGGCCAATTGCCCGCGACGCACTGACGTCATGTCACGGCGCCGACGTCACGGCGTGCTGACATTGATTGTGCTGCTTAGGCTGATTGGATCTTTTCAGCCGACGCGCGCTGAAAAACAGCTTGGCGCTCGGCTGAAAACTCCAAAGCCTGAGCACGCCTGCGGACGCTCGCCGTGAGCCCCCTCTCAAGGCATCCTCATTGAGGATGCAGGGGACTCAGCGCGGAGCGTCCGCAGCGCTCAGCGCTGCTTGTCCATCTATGGACGCCAGCCTTAGACGTAAGGAAGGCTTCTCCTGTCTTACCTTACTGGAGGGCAGCTTAACTTCAGTCCAAAAGCCCCCTCTCCCCCAACAGGTCAGGTTTCAGAATCTCAGCTTCAACACAGGATGCTCAGTCTGAAGCAGGACAGATTGAGCCGCCCTGCTGAAGCAGGGATATCCTGAAAGCCTTACCTGTTGGTGAAGGTGGGGGGAGGGCGGGCTTGAGGACTGGAGTTGACTGCCCTGCCTTCCTATATACCAGTGAATGTAATGTTGTAATTTTACTATGGTTTTCACTACCCCATTGTACTGCTCTGTGGAATATCTTGGCACGCTATAAATCCAGATGATAATAATTACACGGAAAGTATGGCGCTGCTCTGCACATTTCAGCTGTTTGTACATCCTGTACCATCCACATCTTCATAAAATGCATCATGTTTACGTCCAGGGGACCTAACACGCCAAACCCGCAATCCTGCTGGAATACAGACACTGGCCGAAGCTACCCGCCATGCAAAGGGCTAATTACATGACACGTGAGACCTTATAATCACGCCATGGATGTGAAGCACATGTGTGAGGTTTACCCGATACCTAATTAGGTAATGGTACAAAGTAACCTTCATGCATTTTTAAATAGGCCTTTCTATCGCAGTAAAAACATGGGAAATAGAAGATAATGAATAATATATCTAATACAAGCAAAACAATGTTCTGCTTGGGATCCATGGGCTCTTTATATAACCAATGCTTGCATCTTTCTACAGGACAGTCCAAAGAGCTTTTCCCCAATGTTTAAAAAATGATGTTCTTTCTTTTTTTTTAAATCAGACACAGTACCACTATTATTATTTAATTATATTTATTTTCTTTAAGGAGGGAAGGTTCGTGGGGTTTGAAATCCAAGCCCAAAAAAACAAAAACAACAAGAAATGCGTCCGATTTCGTTTTGGTTTGTTTGCTTTATATTAATAAACTGGAAATCTTTTGCGTTTGTGGATGCGAAAGCTTGCAAACCATTCGGTGAAAACAAAAACAGAAGGACAGCGCATCATACCAAAATGACACAATATAGTGCTTATCTGCTATGAAAGGGTAATTTAGTTAAACCCTTGGCCAAAAGGTAAGGCTGCAGCCACATCACGGCACGACCAATCTGCAGCCACGTCATGGCATGCCCAATCTGCAGCCACGTCACGGCATGCCCAATCTGCAGCACGTCACGGCATGCCATCTGCAGGTCCTAACACTACCTGCACAGTTCTCATGTACCTATCTGTTCTGGTGAAGACGTTCGACCAAGTTAAAAAACCGACGTAAAAATAATACATGTAAAAAGACGGGGGGGGGGGGAAGCATCAATATAGCCCCTTAAACGTGCCTGTCTCTGTTTCCTTCTGGCATTTGAAGGGATTGGTCTTTGAAACATACTCCATTTGGAAAAACCAAATTTTTTTTTTAAAGTTCCCTTGCAATAAACCTTTGCCTGCTTTGTACTGTAATCGACCTTTCACTTTTTTTAGTGTCCTGGACGGTCAGGGAACATCCCCAGAGCCGTCCCCTCTCATGGCCCCACATGACATTCCCTGAATGTCATACCATTTTTGCCAGGCTCCATGGGAAAGTGCTGTGTGATCTCGTGACCCCCAGAGCTGGAATAGCTATGGCATTCTGTAGCCATTACTGCAACGGCTTATAATGCTGCAGTACCACTGCTCCTTGTATTTTCTTTAGATGCTGGAAACCCCTTCCCCCAAATACTTTCCCTTTTTTGGGGAGGGAGACAGAGAGCCAGACCGGCATATACTTTGGAAGCACAACATTTTAACCCCTTTGCTGTAAGAGCAACTAGTTGCGATTCCTCTGGAAACCAAGGGTGGTTAAAAGGCACATTCTGCCACTTAGGACTGCTGATGCTGATGCTCATGTCACCCGTCGGACACGTTTCAATAGAGAGGTGCAAAAGTATTCCCATGTGCAGCACAATTATTATTTTTGTGGGTTCTCAAAAGTGATAGTGCTTCAAGGTTTACAATTCACCGAAAATGGTTCTTTACAAGAGGCAAACACACTAATCCACATACAACTACTTCCAATACACACTAATCACATAACACTAATGCACATACACAATAATGCACATACACACTATGCACATACACACTAATCCAATACACACTAATGCACATACACACTGAGGCACATTACACAACTGAGGCAACACACACAGTAACGAAAACACACACTGAGGCACACCACAGTAACGAAAACACACACTGAGGCAACACACTGAAGCACACAAACACTGAGTCCCAAAGTACACTCATGACACACGCACACAGGAACTGATAAGCAGAACACTGATAGATACAGACGATGTCACAGATTTCCAAATACACACACTTGCACATGGCTCTCAAACTCGCGGCCCAAGGGTGTCACCATGGGCCCGCCGCCTGCTGAGCTGACAAGGGGGCGAGCTCGGACAGGAGTCCCGTGTCCGATGACTGCGGGGGCCCAGAGGTGCTGGAAGTTGCTGCCGGGCCGCCTCATCATCCAGTGCTGGTGCACACTGGCAGAAGGCCGCACAGCACCGGAGGCCCCCCAAAGTAAGATGTGGGGGTATTGTGGGGAGGGGGGGTAGAGTAAGGTTTGCTAGGGTAGTGGCAGTGTATTTGGGGAGTGGTGGTATTTGTGGTGAAGGTGTATGGTGGGGGAGGTATTGTGTGTGTCTGTGTATTGTGTGTGTGTATTGTGGGGGTGGTGGTATTGTGTGCGTGTATTGTCGGGCAGGGGAGGTATTGTGTGTCCTGTGTATTGTGTGTTTGTGTATTGTGGGGGGAGGGGAGTAGTGTGTGTATGTATTGTGGGACAGAGTGAGTATTGTGTGTTTGTGTATATTGTGGGGGGAGGGGAGTAGTGTGTGTGTATTGTGGGGCAGAGGGAGTATTGTGTGTGTATGGTGGAGGAGAGAGCAAGAGATAAAGAGAAAAGAGAAGATAGAGGGAGAGAGACATGATTGGAGAAAGCGAGAGAAGGGATGGGGCAGAGAGGGAGATAGAGCTGGGATGGGGGGGAGAGAGAGAGAGAATGGGGGGAGATTGAGAGGATGGGGGGAGAGAGAGAGAGGATGGGAGGAAAGAGAGAGGATGGGGGGAGAGAGAGAGAGATTGGAAGAGAGAGGATGGGGGAAAGAGAGAGAGAGGATGGGGGGAGAGAGAGAGAGGATGGTGGTGGGGGAGAGAGGATGGGAGGAGAGAGAGAGAGGATGGGAGGAGAGAGAGAGAATGGATGGGGGAAGAGAGATACCTGCGGCGTTTACGTATTTTTAATAAGGAAAACGCCAGAAATAAAAGTGTACGCGTAGGTTATAGTGACTGTTTCTAAAAAATAATTGTGGTGCGGCCCGAGTCTTGCAGTCGGACGTAAAAATTGCCCCTCAAGCTAATCTGAGTTTGGCGGGCCTGCACCAGCATATGTACAAGGATACACACAGGCTCACACAGTGTGGGAGATTGTGCTGGGGGGGCACGGGCGGTTACAGGGGCCCCGCGCTCTTCCCCACAGCATTTAAATTAAATGCTGGGGGAGGCGTGAGGCCTCTGTAACTTACCTGCTGCGTCTAAAGCGACGCATCGCCATGGCAACGTGGCGTCAAATGACACCGCAGGGTCATGGCATGATGTCACATGACCCCGCACTGCAGAAAATAAAGGTGGGGGGGCGCGAGCACCGGCAGGAGTAGGCAGGGGGGGGGGGGGCGCAGCACGAATAGTTTGTGCATCCCTGCTGTAACACACTGAAATTGTGCGCTTGCATTTCTGTCTCTCTCATTTGCACACAGTACATGGGTGCCACACCCCGGGTAGGAACAAATTACTGCCATTTCCTCCATAGTAAAATAGAAGTTCAAGGTGCTGAATACTAATAAGAGCATTTTATTCTAGCTTCTCTAAAAGGTTTAATTCCTGCAATAACGACAAAAAATTCTTACGTTACACGTGCTTCAAGAAAAGCGACATAATATATAGAGAAGGAACGTTTTCTTTTCTAGAATGAATGGATTTCTGCTGCCTATAAACACTGCTAAATTCCTTTTAAATGGTTACTGCTGTCCTTGCAAAAGTTCGTGGGGGCCTCCATCTCCTTACAAAATTGCTGCCCATTTTGGTGTCAAAAGATATAACTTTCCTCTTAGATGCTTGTCAGATTTCCATCTTTGATCATGCACCTTGTCCCTGAGTTTGTGCTCCAAGTGCACGGTTCTGCACTCCCTAGTATTAAATTACAGCTGCCCTTGAGCATTCAAGGTCATCCCGGTTTCTACCCATTCTGTCAAGAGACCTTCTGTGAGCAGCAACTGGTCAGAGTCCTACGCCGGCTGCTTGCCTGTGCTGAGCCCCATAAAACAGCAATTCTGCCAGAAGAAGGGACCCTTGTGATCTGAAAAGATGGCACTCTTTTTTAACCACGACTTCGCTTTTAAAGGGTATCCCTTCTACCGTACGTTTCTGTGCCTGGAGTTGTTAGTGAGTGAATGCTTGGGCGGCAGGAAATGAATGAGTGCAGAAGATCTATAAAAGGGATGACGTGAGGAAGGAGTAAATTAAATCGGGCTGCCGTTGAATATTTTTGACTAGATCGAGTTTGTGAATAAGTACCTGCAGTAGCAGTGATCGTGCGATTACACTTAAGAGAAAGTTAGTGCAGGGGTCTCAACTCCAGCCCTCAAGAGCCCCCAACTGGTCAGGTTTTAAGGATATCCCAGCTTCAGCAGGGGTGATCAGTCTTTGACTGAGCTACCTGCGCTGAAGTTGGGAAATCATTAAAACCTGACCTTTGGGGGGGGGGGGTCTTGAGGACTGGAGTTGAGACCCCTGAGTTAGGATCAAAAGAGAAAATGAATCAGTAGACCAATAAACCAATGCGTGTTACCAAGTGGGTGAGCAAGTGTCCCAGGTTATCAAATTAACGACTGCTCCATTTGCAAGTACTGAAACGTTACTTTCTTTGGGCGGAGGGGGGTGGGATAAAACCATAATATTCTGGTTAGTGGACTCTGCATATGGGACATGCAGCGAAGAGTTTGACATTTTAAGGGCACTGCTCATATACCTGGAAACATGCTTTCAACTGAAAGAATTGCCAGTCTGTCAAATCCTCCCCAACCTGACAAGCCAAGTTGTATAGGAGTATTTGGTAGCCAGATTTCCCAACACAGACTAAATAGCACGGGGAAGCAAATCAACTGGAGACCGTCCTTTCCCCCCAAAGAGAAAATAATACCAATGGCTCCATTCATTCGCATTCTCCTTGATGATTCCTACCAAGCAATCATAACAAGAGTCCTTTACGTGTTCATTGAACCAAAGTTACCACATGCTTTAGATTTTTGTAAATGAGAGAACAGCTGCAGCCCAAATTAGGCCTTTTCCTTCCTGACTGGCGGGCGGCATCTGGGTGCCTCTGTTATTCTAGGGAGCGGAGGAACTGCAAAACTAACTCTGCACATGTGCTTGTGCTTGGAGACGGAAAATGGACAGATTTTAATGCAACAAAAAAAAACGGAAAAAGCCGCCGCTTTGCACAGCGTCTATATTTTAATACGGGGATAGTATCAATAGGTTGTTGATTTAAGGAGAAAAGGCGAGATGTGATCTATGCAAAACGTTGAACAGTAGTGTGTAAGCTCTCAGCGGTGGCAGGGATTTCCTTTCCTATTCTGGGACTTTGTTTGCACTTTATTATGGTTCTTCCCAATTATATATTGTCTCTTTGGAAATATAAATATCAGCATATCAAATGGAAATCTTACTGTGTGCTCATTTGCATGTCTTAGACGTGTCTACGTGACATCACATGACCCCCGCGTCGCCGAAGAGAAGGGAAATGAAGTTGCAGAGGCGTCACGCGATCCCCCGGCATTCAATTGAAATGCCTTGGGGGGGGGGGATGAGCACGGGGCCTCTGCAACCGCCCGCCCCCCCCCTGAATAATCTTGTGCCCCCCAGTTTGCGCACCGCTGGCTTATTGCACAAAATCCTTAATCTATTAACCCTCGCCTGTATGGCAATTGGACAGAATAATAAAATCTCAGAAATACACTCGCAGTCCAAGTTTCATCAGTCAGCATATATAGATACAGCGGGGCCCCGGGTATACGGTGGGTTCCGTTCCAGGGGCCCGCCGTATAGTGAAAATCGCCGGGCAGCGGATCCGGCGATTTTCAGTTATTTTGCATGCGCAAATCGGCATTTTTGCCGTTCTGCGCATGCGCGACCTATGGTCTGCGCGCGCAAACTACGGTCTGTGCATGCGTGCCGGGCGCAACCGCCCGTTCTGTAGAGCAGGGGTTCGCAAACCTTTTAGTCTGCGCCCCCCTGCCTGCTCTCCCCCACTGCTCGCGCCCCCCTGCCCTTACCTTTTGTCTGGCGTCTCCTGTGATGGCAACGCGACGTCATTTGACGACGCGTCGCCAGTAGCCGCCGGAGGTCAGGTAAGTGAGTTACAGAGGCCTCCTGCGATCCCCCGGCATTTCATTTAAATGCTTTGGGGAAGAACGTGGGGCCTCAGCAAGCGCCACGTCCCCCCCCCCCCAAAAAAAATCTCGCGCCTCCCCTGGAGTACGTTGGCAGCCCTACCACAAAGGAAACCACACTACAAAGTGTGGAGAGTATCACTGCTTTTTAGAGATTTCAAGCAGATGAAATATACTACTGTTATAGGTAGGTTCCGGTGATAAAGGAGGGTGTACATGTGCAGATTAACATGTTAATTCAGAGGGTGACTCCTAAATAGCAGGGAATAAGCCTGGAATAAAGAGCAGAGAATTGCTCATATGTCAAAGCTGTAGATATTTGTAAGCCAGAAGGAAACAGAGACACACTGCACAGGGAGAACATAGGGTTAAGTGCAATTAAAGGACCTCAACTATATCAGAAATCATGACCTATACCCCATAATGCTGTTGGGTTCACTGGAATATTAGACATAGCGACAGGCAGACGTAGCACACAGTATATTGCACTGAAGAACAGAGCCAAAACGGGCGTCGTAGTTCAAGGTCTGATAGGTAAAAATAAAGGCATATATCTGGGAACCAGAGTAGCTGGCACGTTATCACACACACGGCTGGCGCGACCGGCAGCTACAGCACGTGCATTTGCATAGGGGCAAAAGTAAATGTCAGCGTCGGCTCCCTGGCGTTCTAGAGCCTGCCATTGAGGGTGCTGGGGGAATGGTGAAGGACTTGGTCTTCTGTCCTGATGCCCCATGTGCAGTTTCCCATCTGTCTATGGGTGCGGCGGCCCCTCTCGCCCCGCTCCTTGGTTTTTCCTGCCTGGGAGGAGGAGGGGGGGGGCGTGTGGTCTGCATTTGCATGGAGTGGAGGGACACGTGGTGCCGGCCCGGGGTGTGTGTGTGTGTGTGTGTGTTGTGTGTGTGTGTGTATCCCAAAAGGTTGAAACAGCTGTCTGTGAGTGGTTTCACTGGCTTTGAAAATGGAAATATTACTGTATGCTCATTTGCATGTCTCAGACAGCTCTGCAACCCCGCCTGTCACCATTATCACCCAGCACACAGCGCTTCCACTGCAGAATAAATAAGTACTTCAGTATTAGGTGATACCTTTTTTATATGGACTAACAGTTTATGTCATAGGACAAGCTTTTGAGAGTTCTCCTCTCTTCCTCAGGTCAGCAATACTGATTTACAAAGGAATCTATGGCTGAAACAGGGGTTAGGAGAGCAGAAGAAAACAAACAAATAAACAAACAGAAAAAAAACAGATAAGACAGATAAGGTCTACATCTCTGGTTTTTGTTTTTTTCTGCTCTCCTAACCCGTTTCAGCCATAGATTCCTTTGTAAACCAGTATTGCTGACCCGAGGAAGAGAGGAGAACTCTCGAAAGCTTGTCCTATGACAAACTGTTAGTCCAAATAAAAAAGGTATCACCTAATACTGAAGTACTCATTTATTCAGAACTATCGCAACTGGACTAACACGGATATATATATATATACATACATATATACACACACATACATATAATAGCAAGGGTTACTAGCCATCAAGCATAGCATAGTGACACTTATAAATACGTCTGCTGTGAAACATTATCTAGTTTGGTAATGGGAACACAGTGCAACCCATTAGTAGAGCACTTGCCAGATGTCCTGCTTTGGAACACCAAGCAATCTCAGCCAGCTTCTGAGTTAGCATGTTATTATTTATAAATTAGGAACAGTCCCCCCAAACAGTGCACGTGGAGCTGCTGCTGCAGCCTGGGTGGTAGTGTGTGCCCAGTTAAACCAGCATGTGCTCATGTTACTGCCACTAAAGCAGCAGTTCCTCCAGCTCATTATATGCAGTGGTCAAAATGTGGTATGTGGTATGGAGCCCCGCGGGTCACTACTCCAGAAAACCACTACTTTCTATTTACATTGTTTCACTTTATTTAAAGGAAATATGTATTGGAGGCCTCCCTCTCCCTTCCTAAGCATAAATATTTAATAAAACCTGATGCTATTGTCACAACAGTTGTCCGTTAAGTTTACGTTTTGTTTTTTTAATTCATACACAACGTCACTGATTGTTAAAGCCTCTCTGACCCCTAACGATGTAGATTTGTACTCCGTACAAACTTGAACCCCGGTGAGTCCTGGGGAACAAAAACACGATTACTTTTTAGCAGTCAATGGTTAAGTCCTGGTGCAAAATGTGGGCGTCTGCAAATCATAGCAACATTCTCCGGGCTAATTCTCCGTACTAACTTGCTCACCAGCGATGATGATGATTGGATCCCTTTCAGGAGATCAGCACTTCATATTTACCTTAACCCAGGGGTGCTCAACTTCAGTCCTCGCCCACCCCCCCCCCCCCCATCCTAACAGGTCAGGTTTTCAGGATATCCCTGCTTCCGCACAGGTGGCTCAATCAGTCCCTGCTTCAGCACAGGTGGCTCAATCAGAGGCTCAGTCCTTGACTGAGCCACCTGTGCTGAAGCTGGGATATCCTGAAAACCTGACCTGTTTGGGGGAGGGAGGGAGGACTGGAGTTGAGAATCACTGCCTTAGGCTGCGTTCCCAGTCATGTCTGTGACACGCGCGCCCGGCAGGGGGGGGGCCGCGCGTGCACAGCGCTAACCACGATCTGCGGTCTCCAGGAGAGGGAGCTTGCGACGGGAGAGGGCGTTGTCGGGGATTTGCGGGGGCGTGGCCATCACGTCACGCGGCTGGTTCGCCCTCATTGGGTGAACCGCCGGTGGGGGCGTGGCCACGCCTCCGTCGCAAGGTTTGAACTCAATTTCATTGAGTTGAAAAAACCTTGCAGTACGGAGCGGCTGCACCTTCTGCGTGAGGGTGCGTACTGGGCCCAGCCCCATTGAGGGGCGGTGCTTACACGCCGAGCCGTGCACTGTGGGAGTGACTGGGACCGCAGCCTTAACAGATGGGTAAGAATAAAAAAAAATCTAAAAAAGGAGAGATGGCTTGTTATAAAGCACAATAGCAGTGAATGAAATGCCAAAAAAAATCACTAAAAGCAGATGTAGCCGCGATTTTAATTGCGCACAGTTCTTTTTTCTAGCAGTCACGTCGGTTTTTAAAAAAAAAATTAAAACCAAGTCAATTTACAAAGTTACTGAGAACATACAATTTCCTGACTCGCGTTTACCAATATTAATCTTCGTAATACAGTAATTCATTGATTTACAATGGGTGGCCGGCAGTCAGGGTGGTAATTCCAGCTGCCGTCACCTTAGGGTCAGCAGAGAATGATGCTCTCAGGACATTGCATACATTCACTAACACACACATACAAACATGACACAGCACTCGCATAAGCACACCGGTCCTGGCTCCGACTCACACAGTCTAAACACAGACTGCCATGTATACAATGATAAACAGATTTGCACATGGACAAAGATAAACCAAGAACCACACATGCCTATAAACTCTTATTTACTGCTTTCTAAGCCGTTGTTGTTTATATGGGAGCTACGCCTCTGGTAGCAGAGGGGTTAATCAAGATGCTCAAGGTACCTTTAATGAAAAATGAAGGTATTAGAACTTGTTTGAGATGGAAAAGTTTCTAAACGCTCATATTTTCGATTTTTTACCTATAAAACTACCTGGTTGAGGCACATTTTTTGATGAACCGCTAATATTATTGTTTATTCTTGTATAGCCCTGAACATGCTCTCGGTGCTGAACAAAATGAAATAGACATTGGTTCAAGAACACAATACAATGCCGTGCTGCCGGTATAAATGGGAGAAATGAGTGGAGCTCATTGCCACGAAGAGTTTACAATCCAAGGAGTGTAGTGGGTAACAAATAGATACAATAGAATATCATGACAGTGCAAATGGAATAATTGTGTACAGTACGTGGATATATTGTATCCTCTCAGAGGAGCAGGGTGTCAGGAATCTGACTTTGTCCACATATCTGCAATTAATGGAGGAGGCTAATGGTAGCAAAAAAAACTTTTAATGGTTAAAAGGATCAAACATCAA
>WSYH01013366.1:0-17164 GCA_036426205.1 Ascaphus truei
TGAGTGAGGAGCACGCCGAGGGCGGCGTGACTCCCAAACCCTCACAGGGAGGACGACTAGAGCCCTTAAGGTCAGGATGTTAGAGCATTTAAGTAAGGCCTCTAAAATTGAGAGACACTAATCATCCAGTCTCAAAACATTTCACTGAATGTGGTCAGGGAGAATTAATAATTTTTCCTTTTGTGATTGAATCAGTTTATTTCTAAATCTAAGGAGGTGATCATATCAACCTCTGGACCGTAGGGAGGCGTTTGATCCTTCACTCTCCAAACGCGCTTCCCTATGGGCTTGAACATGACTGGCAACTAACACATTTTTTGTAAACATTTTGTTACAAGACTATTATGGTGTAATTAGTTGGTAATACAGATTAAATAAGACAATTGTCATTATATTGGACATTATATTCTTGTCATTATAACCTTTGAACCTATGCCTTATCATGCAAATATTATGCTAATATGTAAGCTTAAATTGTTCTTTGATGTATCTTGTGGATAATACTTCATATTTTATAATGGTTGTATTTCCCTGGTTCCTATGATTTAGGTACACAATCTGTGTTATGCAGTATGTATGTGTAATATGTCTTTAAATTTACTTTTCTTGCACATTTTTTTTAATCATGTCTAGAGGTTGTTATTTTTAACTTTTTTTGTATATAACTTAGTTGCAACACAGCTAGTTTTTTAATCCACCTTGTTCATGTTTTTCCTTGATATAATAGTACCCTTTATTAAGCATTAGTTTAGTTTAATATAGCTTTATTTCGTTTAAATATGCTTGTCCAGTTAGCAGCAATGTATTTTGTTCTGCTGGAATGGTCAATAAAGCTTTGTTATTGTGTTCCTATGTTTGCCCACATCCAAAATGGCCACACTGCCTTTGGTACTTCCTTTTGCCCTTAGATCGGCACTGAGTCGCTCTGTTATGACGTCATCAGGTTCTGATTTTTGGCGCGAAATGGCCCACAGGTAAGGGGGTATATAATGGATGTTATCACATTGTGTTTTATCCTTGAAAAAGAACGCTGCGACGTTCGAAATGCATTGGATGGGTCTTTTGCCACATTAAAGTGCCCTTTTAATCATTTTTTTGTTCTGGTTTCTTCCTGCTCCGTTTGTGCTGGTGCGCTTTTTGGTCTCCCTTTTCCCTGTATTGCATTGAGTAGCTGCACAGCCTGCCTGCCTGCTCTACCAGGATGTGAGTATTTGCATATTTTTCAGGGGAACCTGCCGATGAGACAAATGGTGAGTGGGTTGCACCACACACCACCTGTCTTCAGGAGGAAAGTACCCATTATATGACACAATAGGTACTATATCAATTGTTAGTACCCTGGTACAGTGGTCTGGCTTATTATCATTTTGAGATATACCTGCATTTGAGCGCTTCAGCTATTTTCCATAAAGTCTGAGTCATGAAAGGTTTAAAAGTGTCTGGCCACTGTAGTAAGTTTTTTCCCTTTAAGATGGTCTTTATCAGCGTTTTTGATGTTTCTAATGTGTTCCTGGACACGGAAACAAAGTTCCCGTGTCGTCATCCCCACGTAAATTTTAGAAGATAGGCGTGAGAGGTGATATATAAATGCCTTGCTTTTGCAGTTAAGGGGCACTCTAATCCTAAAGGTCCTTGATCTCTGCAAATTAAAAAAACATGGATGTGTTAGTCATGTATTGGCAAGCAGAACACGTTCTGCAAGCCTGAAATCCTGGTGTCACCTTCCTGGAGAGAAAGTGGGTGGCCTTGTCTGCACTGTAAGGACTCCGAACCAATTTATCTTTCAGGCTCGGAGCTCTGCGGCTTACCGGATCAACTGAAGGTCCCAGAACTTGGCATAAATCAGCATCTGATTGCAACAGTGCCAATGATCCAATCCAGATGGAGTAAAATTGGAATCCTACTCACGACAAAATATATAATATAAGGCGTTGTTAGTAGTTCAGTCACTCCCTTGGTGCAGAGTTTCTAAGTAGAGCACTCCACAAGGTTCTTGCCCGGCTTAGAAGCCGCCGCCACACTCACTGCTTCCTCGATTCGTCTCGTCGCAGTCTGATGATGTAGCTGCACATGCGCTATCACCGGGAGTCCTCGAACTGCACTGCGAATGCGGAAACCGACTACAAGCCTCTCAGGCTTCACAAACTTTCAGTATGGGAAGAAATTATGACAGAGTCCAGACTGTCCTCACTGCTGACTCTCTACAGTGACTCTAAAGATTGCAAAACACCCTATATATTGATGTATATATATTTTTCATTTTTTTTTCATTTTGTATGTACATTGTATTGTGTTGGTAATATGTGGTTTGTTTTAACAGAATAGCATTATTAGTTTTGATTAATGGATCAATTGATAGATTTGCATGAGTATATATGTATGCTCACTCCCATCTCCCATCATGCCCCTGACGAAGTGACTACCGTCACGAAACGCGTAGGGATCAAAGTCAATGTTTAGACCATGGGGGACAGTGTTTTTAGCTCATAAATCCAATACGATTCACGTTTGCTGATCCCATTAATCTTATCGCCTCCTCTCCAATTACCAGAATAAATTTCAATGGCTTGGCACACCAAACCTTTGTTTTTTTTTTGGTGGTCCACCAAGAAATGATGTGACACACTATTAGTAATAAGACCCTATTTGATGTTGTATAGATGTGCCTTTGGTACGACCTCCCTTTTCGTTATCGGATATCGTAACAAATAAATAACGAATGTTGAATGACAATTTATGACAATTTATATATGAACATATGTTATACACTTGATGTGTGACATTGTTAACAAAAGTAATCTGATTTGACTGTATGTACATGCTGTACACATTGTACAAGTGAAAAAACCTTTACTTTTACAATTTTGACCTACTTGAGTATGTGTGATAGGACAACTAGGGGCCAATCTAGACTTCAGATTTGGCGCCTTTTTAAAAATAATAGAAGGTTTAGGAGGAAGGATCTGTACAAGGTCAGTATCCCTCAATAATATTGGCCAGTATTTACATAGAACCTGCCTAATTTTGGGGACCAATGAATTATATTGGTTAATGAAGGAGATCGAATTTTTAGATCTTGAATCTAATTTATCCTTCTTATACTCCAGGAGACTTGCTTTTTCGATCTGCTGGACCTGAGAGAGGGCTAGTGTCAGCTCCTCCTCAGGGTACTGTCTCTCTATAAACCTGGCTTTAAGTTCATTGGCCTGAGACGCAAATGTCTCATCACTAGAGCAGTTGCGCCTCAGGCGAACGAATTGTCCCTTGGGAATATTTTTCAGCCATGGAGGATTGTTATTAGCCTGTATAGGTTTTTAAAAAGTTTTAGTGTGAATTTGATTATTGATAGATGTGATATTAGTACTCCTTGATAAAGTGTTTTGTAACACGAAACGCGTAGGAGGGTGTGTGCCTCCACTTTTTTAGATGGATTAATAAAGCATAATTTTTCAATTCAACTTGTTTGGGACCCACTCTTGGCTGTGCACCAGTATCTCCTTTTTTTCTCTAGATACAACTGGTATCCAGCTAGAGAGAGGGCAGGGATTAAAAGGACAAAACAATCAGAAGAGGAAAGGGATGTAACTTTGATAATGCGTAATACATTATAAACATTGTCAAATTACAATCAAAATGTATGCCATACTTATTTTTGTTAGTACTAACAGTTTGGACAAAATTTAATACGTAAGTATTTTTTTTTACAAACATGTTTGATATTGTCTGAACTGTACCTTTAAGAGGTGACGATAGCACTATCCTGCGACCCCGCTGAACGTAAACATTCATGTACCACGTATATAATCATAACATCAACAAGTTATATCTTAACACATTAACAACGTACGCGGGGACACTATTAGGTCAATAAGTGAAGCACTTACATTGATTAAAATTTGTTCTTTTAAAGGCCACCGAATCACAAATCCTAAGTAATGTGTGTCACGGGAGACCAGCACTTTTAACACCTTTATACCTGGGTATCATACGATTGAGATAACGGTATAGAAAAAAACAGGCGCTTACCTCGAGTTATAAACAAAAGTGTGCTTACAGTGAAGCGGTCTAATCAACAATGGCTCTCTAGCAGATGCTCTGAGCCAACAATAGAATCCCTTCTGCTTCAACCCCAGAAAAAAGG
Organism: Ascaphus truei; assembly: GCA_036426205.1. Classification (NCBI taxonomy): domain Eukaryota; kingdom Metazoa; phylum Chordata; class Amphibia; order Anura; family Ascaphidae; genus Ascaphus; species Ascaphus truei. Next base: position 4,142 of record WSYH01013366.1, read on the forward strand.
GTTAATCCAGAGCCCTTAAAGAGACATGAAAACAAACAAGCAATGGGGGAGCATGGGATTAGAGAAGCATATATAATGACGATAAAATGTTGACAGTAGTTCCAAAGGTAAGGTGAGGTAGGGGGTAGGCTATATATACTAAGGTACTTACACGGCCATGTGTAAGCAGACACAATAAATGGTAGCTTTCAGTTGAGTGAATTCAGAAATAAATGTATTTTCTGAATTCACTCAACTGAAATCGTGCCTCACTTGTTTCCCCCCCCCCCCCCCACACATCATAACACCTGGGGGGAGACCCTGCCTGATGCCTGGAACTGGGGATTGAGTCCTATGCTGACCTGAAGTTTGAGAACAGCCCCCATTGCGCGGCCAACAGATGTGGATGGGTTAAATTTAACCCCAAAGTAACCAACCCTCTGCAACTGCTCACACTGGGCCGTGTGAGTACAGATATACATATATTCCCTATAACCCTACCAATCTACATCCACTATTGCTGGGAGAGGCGAAGTTCGCCTTAAGAAAGCTACCATTTATTGTGTCTGCTTACACATGGCCGTGTAAGTACCTTAGTATATATAGCCTACCCCCTACCTCACCTTACCTTTGGAACTACTGCCAACATTTTATCGTCATTATATATGCTTCTCTAATCCCATGCTCCCCAATTGCTTGTTTGTTTTCATATCATACGATTGAGCAAAGCGAAGAGATAAAATAAATTGTAATTTATTTCCACAAATGACATACACACTATGTTACACAATAACACTGAAAATACACTTACTGAGACATGGGCAAACAAAATATCTTGTTTCCAAAATGAAATCTTGAGTAGAAAAGTCCCTAGGAGCAATTTCCCAGGAGCGGGAGTTGCTCGCAAACAGAGCTGGAAACAGTCCTCAGTCAGCGGTGCAAGTTGCCACCGCTGTATACTCTGACAGAACTGCTTAGTTCCTTCTGCCACTGTGGTATTGGTAATTGGAACCCCAGTTCTTATGAAATCCTGACGCTTGTTACGAAATCTTGTAGAATTTTAAAACTGTAGATGGAACTTATATGAATCTGGTTCCCGATTGGCTGCACGGATTCTTATAGGGCTAAAACTCCTGTACCTAACCTGTGCAGCCAAACACTCCGTGGGAATAATTTTCCCCACCTATCCTGGATTTGCCAATACCTTACAAACCTTGCAGAGGTGGCTTCTCATTCTGTTAAGGGCATGCGCGAACCTCGCACCTTTGCCGCTTAGCTTATGAGACCCAACCTCTTTACCTTGCGACACTCAGTCTGGGCTGGGCGGCCATCTGCCAATCTGCCTGGACTTTACACTAAGATTGAGTTATTTGGGTTACCCCTCCCCACTTCACACCTTAGTAGGCCGGAGCCTTTCAACACCGGACTTTTTCAGACATCTGGTAACACTCCAGAGGGGTGTCTTAGAAGTCCAGGGCTGGACATGCTCCATTCATTTGCGGGAATTTCCTGCAATGCAATTCTAAACGACAGTGATTACAAATGAAGTGTTTCCTCTGTCTCTGGTGCTTCAAATGAAAATCCCTATGTGCCTAATATGTTGGAACAATTAAAATAGGGGCACTTTCATTTATCAATTTTTATATGAATGTACTGTCCCGGCCAAGCTTATTCTAAAGCTTGCCGGGTGCATAGCGGGCTAACCGCAAGGATGCTCTCCATTTAAAACGGAGTTTCCCGCGCGGCGGCCGCTTCAATAGATAAGCGCTAATGGCGCTTACTATTGAAAGTGCCCGAGGCGCGGGAAAACCGGACGAAAACGGCCGAAGATAAGCGCGCGCCGCCCGCAGCTGTTTTTAAACTGCGGCGGCAGCATTAGATTGAAACCGGCCGCCACTGTACTGTATAAAAATTGCGCCATATGACATTTCATGGTTTAACCTGAACGGCGCTCACAGCAAATCTCAGCGCTATAGGAGCTTCCTAGCTAAAGTTAGCAAAAAGCCACTTTCAATGCTGCCAAGCGACAGACTTTAAAACCATTTTTCCTTTTCACTTTTACATGGAAACACTGCTACATTTATATACTTAAAACTGAGAAATTACATTACTCTCACTACCTTATACCTGATGGGAGATGTTTTGAAGCACACAGACATTTTATTACAAATACAGGGTTTCAGCCATCATTGGGTTGCAGTGATGGCACTACACAATTCCCCAATATGGCTCTGGGGCACCCTGCTGGGCATAATACCTTTATTATTGGCCTAGGAACCCCCTCACTATCACAATATGTCTCAGCTCCATAGACTCCATGCTCATCCGCAGCTTCTTGACAACTTTTTTAGCAAGGCGATTTGGAGAGAAATTTTCCATTCTATAGCGGCGATCAGCTGCGAGAAGCTGATCAGGGCTACTAGAATACAGCGAGTTGGAAAAGCTGGCGATGAGCGGCGAAAAGTGGCTTATCGCTGAGCGGTCGGCAGATATTTTTTTCGGCATTAGGCTTTTTTGGCGAGAAGCTGGCGATAAGGGGCTTATCGCTGTTTACTGCATAAGCCCCTTAGTGTATATAAATATTTAAAAATTATAATATAGTGTAGGAATGAACTATACTAAAGTTTCAGCCTAAAAGAGACAAAACGGTCCTTATAGCATATTTAATCTGTATACCATGAACCTCGTTATTGGAAAATATAAATATATAAAGTGTAACATCTATAAGTGCAGTGAAATAAGTTGCAAGTGATCAAATGTTATCAGTAGATATACATTCTATCGTTCATATGTATACTGCTACATACTGTATATAGCTATGACTATGAATGTCCGTTAGTTGAGAGTGGACTTGAATATACAGTAAAAGGATAATACTAAGATAATAGTATAAGTTACAGTACCACATCAACAGTGTTTTAATGTATAAATCCTTCTATCAGAATGCTATTAAAGATAGTCATCTTATACTAATTTATGGAATTATCGTACATACAGCATAGTTATAATCTCCAGATCAAATATCCAACAAAAAAGCTTAATGGACATAGCGTTATCGTAGTTTTAAAAAAATGATGAAAAAATAAACCTTAATTCATTCCTTTTGGTGCCATAGTTCCCAAAGTATAGATCCAGCGACACTCCCTTTGGAGTAGTTGCCTGTCCCAATCTCCTTTGCGTATACCCCAGGGGATGTGTTCTATGCCGATAAATATAATAACCTCAATTTCCCCTTATTGCATTTGTACATGTCTCGCAACGGGGATGTCCAGTTGGTTACAGACTGATCTGATATGTTCTAATATTCTTTTTTTAAAGGGTCTCTGGGTTTTACCCACATATTGTTTCCCACATGAACAATTTATCAGATAAATAATCCCCGTTGTGAGGCAGTTAATAAATTCCCTAATTTGAATTTTTTTTGTTTGAGTTGAATCAGAAAATTCTTTGGTACATGTTATAACACTGCACGCTTTGCATCTCCCTCATGGATAGTTCCCAGTTGGCTTAGTTCCCAACCATGTTTTGTTTGATGTTTTTTGGAAGTGACTATATGTAAGCATTTCTTTGAGTTTACAGGCTCGTCTGCATGTCATGCTTGGAGTTGGTTTCAGGATCTTTTTTAGGTCAATGTCCTCTATGAGGATGTGCCAATGTCTGGTCATAATGTCTCTGATGCTCCCCTATTGGCTACTGTACATACCAATGAACCTAATTTTAACATTGTTGGTATCTACAGTATGTGTTTTCTATTATTGATTAGGAATTTGGGTCTGGTTCCGAGGTCGAAGTATGTGGCAGACAAAGACTAGTCAGGTACGGTTCCGAAGTCGAGGCGGGTGGCAGGTAAGGGGTAGTCAGGTTCAGTTCCAAGGTCAAGAAAGGCAGCATGCAAAACAAAGGCAAGGCAGAGCTCAGACAGGACAAAATAAGAAGTATATTGCATGAGCAAAGTCCAAGGGCAACTGCCTGCTATTTAAAGGCCAGTGAGAGGCTTACCTCCTGTCAGGGGAGTAAGGGCAGGATTTGCCAGGAAGCAAGATTTCTGTGGTAGCTTCGAACAATATGACATCACTTCCAGTCAGCAGACATCCAGGATGTTTCAGACAGATCCCTTATAGTTTCCCCCCTTCAGGGTCGAACTCCGGGGTGACCAGGTCCTGGTTTTTCTGGCTGACGATGGTGGAACGCCTTGACCAGGGCTGGAGCATCAAGATCCTGAGACTTCACCCAACTCCTCTCCTCAAGACCATACCCCTTCCAATCAAACAGATATTGAATCTATCCTCTGTAGTTACGATAGTCAAGTATCTGTCACACCTCATATTAAATTTGACCCTCAACATTTGCCAGACTAGGAGGGGGAGAAATCTCAGAAAAGCGATTCCTCACCACAGGTTTCAGGAGGGACACATGGAAAATGTTGGGAATTTTTAATGAGGACGGGAGCTCCAGTTGAAAGGTGACTTCATTGATTTTCCAGGTAATGTTGTACGTACCAATGAACCGTGGTCCAAGTTTAGCAGAAGGCTGGCATAAACAGATGTTTCGAGTTGAGAGCCATACCTTATCCCTGATGGAGTATGGGTGTGATGACCTCCAGTGCATAACCCCCGATACCTTTTCTCTCTGTAGCAGAGTGAAGGGTTGCTGAATCCACTTTCAAAGGTCCTGTAAATTTGTGCCCAGGAATCAGCCGCTGAGAAACGTACTGGTGGAGAATGAAGGGGAAGGGTACAGGGATGATAACCCCAAGCTGCAAAAAATGGGGAGTTTGGATTAGTGACCCCATCGAAGAACCTCCTGCCGAAGGAGAGGGGGAATGAAAAGTTTGGATGGGGGATGGTTATTCCAGCAGGGACCTTGGTCTGGGCTTTTTGAATACGATGAAAAATTGTAATAGCGGACATAATCTTAGATGAGGGAATGATGGGGCATTTGTCTGTTGAATCAGTGAAAACCGTGACGAACTGGCATGATAGGGCATCCACTTTAACATTCTTGGAACCTGGCGGTAGGAGATCACGTAATTAAAGCGACTAAAAAAGTGTGACCATAAAGCCTGGTGAGTGTTTAACCTGTGTGCCCCCTCAAATTATTCCAAGTTTTTATGGTCCATAAGTATCGTGACTGACACGGTGGTTCCCTCAAGAAGGTGCATACAAAGGAAACTTATCAAAATGTGGCGCTCTAAGTAATCAGATATAACCAATAATAATATTATAAATAGTACAGTGATACTTATACAAATATACGATGCAGCTGTGACCCAGTTGAGGTTTGCTCAGTCAATCCTCATGTAGAATAGTAGTGATGAAATGTCCGGGAAGCGCAATATATGTAAAAAAAGATGTATGTATTGAATGTATAGGTCAGGTTTATTTATTTTACATACAGGGTTGGTTCCTTTGGTCTGCGTGAGACCTCTGGAGACCACCTGAGGTATCCTCGGGTATCTCACGGGTATTAGGCTGTGTGGTCCACGGGGGACACCTACGGGGAAGAACCAGTGGCCCCATATATGTGGGAGCACCGCGGACCCGTAGTGTGTGGGGAAGAACCGATGGCCCCACATCTGTGGAGGCACCACGGACCAATAGTGCCCACCCGTGGGTCCCCAGACCCCCGTGGGTACCAATCGAGGCCCCTCGGATACCTGTGGGTCTGACCCAGGGCTCCCAGACATCCGCGGGCCTTTCGTGGGGACCCAATTGTGGCCCACGGTGACCCACGGGGACCAGCTGGTGGGCCATGGCGCCTGGCGGGACCCACCAAGAGACCTCCAGAACTAATATGAAACAAGTTTCTGGTAACCTGTAGGTCTGTGAGGTGACCCGTCAGGCCCACCGGGGACTCACATGGGCCTGGGGTATGAACCCTGTATGTAAAATAATATATCATGTATACCATGCAAAATGGTTGAATCATGTGATTAACCCTCCCGGCGCTCAGAATATAGCATAGTCCTGCTGGTGAGAGTTAATGAAATAAATCTTAGAGACCCAGGCTAAATACAACCTAAATATAGTGAGATATAAGATATAATGATTCCCCCCAGCCGGCTCACCAAGAGCACCATAAGGTTGGGACACGGGAAATTCACGTGTAAGTCCTGTTTGTTGTTTTAAAAGCCTGCGCGGGTCTTTCTGGTGTAGTTAGAATGCCTGCTTCTCCCGGATGAAGTGCATACAAAGGAAACTTATCAAAATGTGGCGCTCTAAGTAATCAGATATAACCAATAATAATATTATAAATAGTACAGTGATACTTATACAAATATACGATGCAGCTGTGACCCAGTTGAGGTTTGCTCAGTCAATCCTCATGTAGAATAGTGGTGATGAAATGTCCGGGAAGCGCAATATATGTAAAAAAGAATGAAATACAATGGTGATAGTGCAATATTGTTAAGGTGAAATGGATAATATCAAATACAGATGGCACTGCTCTCAATATATACTCACAAACGTGTGAGGTTATTCAGGCACATAAAGGTATCTTTTAAGGTATTGTTGTTAGTCCTTCAGTCATCAGGAAATACAGCAGTCAATGCAGCCCCATACAGATGTACTCCCAGGAACCTTAATCAAAGATACGACTGGACATAGTGCAGACTGTATGTATCATTTATGAAGGTAAGTCAAACAAGTTTACACTCACATGGTTTCAAATAGGGATAAGCATTTAGATCTCAATGGATCTCTCCGGCCGGGTGAATGGTGTTTCAGCTCCCCCTCTCTCGTGGCGTGCGTTCCACCGGTGCGTTCCAAACACCGGAAGTGATGTCATCCGCCGCGTCCACTTCCTGGGGTTCCGGCCGTCTCAGGGATAGAGCGTCACTCTACGCGTTTCACCACATAGGTTTCATCAGGAGTGACATTCTATTGCTCAATGGTGATATATATACCCTAGATTGTGTTCTAATTGGCTGGTAATTCACCTGATTCTATTAAGGTTAATTGTGTATGCTTGAGACTATAATAAGACCTGAACCGGACTCTCTTGCTATTACATATACTATAAATTCATATACTCACAGTATTCTAGTGTGAATCACATGTTTTTATAACAATTCATCATAAAATACACATCTTTTATACAATCAATTAAAATACATATATTTATTTTGTCCTCAGACCGCAAACAATGTTAAAAAATGTTTAAAACTGTTTAAAAAATATTTGTTTATAAAATCAATTAAAAATCAATATCAAAGTACAAAAATTAAAAATATTTAAAATATTGAAAACAGGTATTAGGAGGGGGATATCCCTATTCTATATGGAGGGATATAAAGTGCATAGCATTAGTTGGGTTTGGCAGAAGGCAGTTTCTAAAAATGAAATCAAAAACAAAGTGTTAGTTCATTAACATTCACAGAAAAGGTTTTAAATCAAACTCTAGATTCAAACCGGACGGAGACATGGTTTTTAATTCGAACATCCAGAATGATTCTCTTTTGATTAATGCTGTGTGTCTATTTCCCCCTCTCCAATGTGGCATAACTTGCTCTATAGCTTTAAATTTTAACCCTTTCGGGTCCGCGTTATGTACCATCAGAAAGTGGTTTGGAACACTATGGGTGGTCATTTTCCTTTTTATGTTGCCTATGTGTTCCAAAATGCGTGTTTTCAAGGGTCTTATAGTTTTCCCTATATATTGTAAGCCACACTCGCATTCAATCATATAAATAACAAAATTGGATCTACAGTTTAAATGATGTTTTATATTATATATCTTCTTAGTAATATTTGATTGAAAGGTATTTGTATTTTTACAGCTGTAGTGGCAGGCCGTGCAAAATTTGCAATCAAAGAACCCTTTTGCCAGGGTGTCTCTGTCTCTTGATCTTCAGTCTTCACCGCCAACCCAAACCCGCGGATGCGGAGGGCGGTCACCTGACCGGCGGCGTGAACGGTGCTTCCGGATGACGTCACGGCAGACCCAATGGACGAACAGCAAACCAGCAGCGACACAGCGTGCAGACGCCCGATATAGCAATGCAGAAAGACCTCCCAAAAAGAGAAAAAAGCACCGCACAGCACGAAGAAAGGATCATCCGCCGCGTCCACTTCCTGTGACGCTCTATCCCTGAGACGGCCGGAACCCCAGGAAGTGGACGCGGCGGATGACATCACTTCCGGTGTTTGGAACGCTCTTTTTTTACATATATTGCGCTTCCCGGACATTTCATCACTACTATCCCTCAAGAAGGTGTCTCCATTCCTCCAGGGCCATCTTTACAGCTTGAAGTTCACGATTGCTCACATCGTAGTTGTGTTCTGCAGGAGAAAACATTTAGAGAAGAAGGAACACAGGTGTAACCGACCCTGAAATTCACATCTCTTTGACAGGACTGCGCTTGCTCCAACGTAAGAGGCATCAACGTCAACGATAAAAGGATAACGAGGATCGGGGTGTTTCAGGATGGGTGCAGAGGAAAAGAGTTTTTTGAGCTTCAGAAAAGCGTCTGAGCCTGGGAGACCAGTTCATATGATCTGCCTTTTTTTTGTCATGGATGTGATGGGTCAACGATTTTGGAGAAATCCTGAATAAATCACCTGTAATAATTTACGAAGCCCAGGAATCCCTGGATGGCTTATAATCCTTTAGGTACTGGCCAGTCCAGAACTGCAGCAACCATGGCAGGATCCATTTCTAGGCCCTGGGCAGAGATAATGTATCCGAGAAAAGAAAGATGGGATTTCTCGAATTCACACTTCTCAAATTTAGCGGAGTTTGTTCTCTAAGAGGCATTTAAGAACTACCCACACTTGATGATGATGTTGTTCCAGGGTTTTAGAATAGATGAGCATATTAAGGTATATGATAACTGAGGTGTCTAACATGTCTCTGAAAATTTAGTTCAAGAAAAACTGGAACACTGCGGGAGCATTACATAGGCCAAAGGGCATCGCCAAGTACTCGTAGTGGCCATCGCATGCGTTGAACGCGGTTTTCCACCCTTCACCCTGCTTTATCCTTATAAGGTTATAGGCCCCTCTTAAATATTGCTTGGTAAAAACTGTTGCCCCACATAGACGATCAAAGAGTTCTGTGATCAGAGGAAGAGGTTATCGGCACTTGACAGTAATTTTATTCAAACCTTGGTAATCAATACAAGGTCTCAATGACCTGTCCTTATTTGCCACAAAGAAAAAACAGGATTTGCGAACGAATCCTCACTTCAGGTTCTTATCAATGTATGTCCTCATCGCCTTGGTTTCCGGTTCGGAAAGAGGATATGTACGTCCACGAGGAGGAGTCATCCCAGGAAGGAGATTGATCACACAATCAAATGGCCAATTCACAGGTAATTCTTCAGCCTGTCCCTTGACGAAGACCCGCCTCAGGTCAGAGTAAAAGGCCGGGAGACCGTGTAAGTCCTCCAGTGCAGGCAGTAGAAGATAACCCACTGGACGACAGGGTGAAAGACATTTTCGATGGCCGGCAGACACCCAAGTTCTTATCTGTCCCGAAATCCAGTCAATCTGTGGGTACATAGCCAGGGAAGGCCCAGAACCACATTGATACCTGTGGAATTGATGACATCCAGCTGGACGAGTTTGTGGTGTAAAACACCAACCATAGCCCTGATTGGAACCGTCTTTTGTGATATGACACCCGATCCCAACGTCTACCATCAATGGAAGAGATACCAATGGGTATGTCTTTCCTCTGGAGGGGATTCTTAATCTGTTGATCGAAGGCCTTATCCACAAATATAGCAGCGGCTCTGGAGTCCACAGAAGTCTTGGTTATCACGGAATGGTTTTGCCAGAATAGGCAGATGGGGACCATAAAGTGGCAAGGAGATCGGGAGGAGGTGCAGATACCCAGAGGAAAATCCCCTACTTGCTCTGTGCGTGGGCGTTTCTTAGGACAGGTTCGTACAGCCGCGGCCCCTTTTATTCTCCGATATCTCCGACTTTTTTCGGGGATTTTTTCCGAATGCCACGCACTTCACTGCATTCATGTGGCATTCATGCCGGCGTCACCCGCGGTTGATGTGTTTATTGATGTGTTTATTGATAATGGTTCAGATTTAATTGGTTGCAATTCTTCGCGTATCCGCCAGGTGGCAGATATTCATGAGTTGTAATGCGCATGCGCTTCAGTAATGTGTCGACTTGCAGGTGTTTAAAAAAAATACCACAGTGGCCCATTTTAAATTGACCTTGGTACTGAAGAAGTTACAATAATGTATCAATTTAGGCTTTTCATATTAAAAAATACATGCGCAGTGTCTGGTGTTGTTTTATTGTCCTGCAAGTCCCGACATGTGTGCGCCACTGCGGTCGGTGTTCCAAAATCCCGACAAAACGTACGCTTATTTAATATGGACCGCGATTAATGCAACAGATGATAAGATGTCCACAGTTGGTCAAATGTATCAGTATTTTATCGAAAACTATGACTTTTACAAATTTTCACCAGATGCTCATGTGTGGAAGCGTGCAATAAGAAAAAAGTTATGTATCGATCCGTGTTTTTTTCGTATTGATCCTGCACACGTTGTTAAAGAGGGTATTGGTGTGTAGCACCAGATTTTTCGCGTATCTTTGATCATGGAGACTTCAAAAGGCGAAAAGTCATGTTAAAACCAACTAAGAAACGTCAGTCGCAGGCAAGCAATGCGCCAGCGCCAGCGCCGGGTTCCAATAACGGTCCGACCGTCAGTGAAAACCTGGTGACTGGCAACCCTTGCTGTCTGTCCCCGCCCGGAATCCTGCAGCCTGAGCAGGATTTCACGTACAGATTCCAGCAAGATTTCATGTACCTAAGCGATTTCCAGCCTCATCAGCTGACTACAGGTGTAGTAGTCCCGCTGTCACCTGTCAACTACGTGTATAATCAAGAATACGGGACTGGCAGTGGCTCTGTGCTAGCTGATTGGCAAAGTCTATGGTGAGTAATGTTGCCGTATTTTATTCTGTTTTTGAAATATCAATATCAATGCACACTTAAGCGATTCTCCTGTAAGCAATATCATTGGCTGAGCAGCTTCTACAGTAGATACTGAACAATTGGTGGAAAGCTAGGCGCATGCGGATTGGAACCTTCTTGAAACGCATATGCGTGTCATCACATCGACAGTAGGCGCATGCGAACAGGAGACGCCCCCCGAGAAAATTATTGGTGGGACTAACTGTGGGAAATTCTTTAGGGAACTGACTGACCATTACAGTAAAACTTGTACTTTTGTTTTATCTCATGTGGAAAATGGCAAATGGAGGGATTTCGATGGATAATATCGCTTTGTGTAAAAAAAAAACACATACCGGAGTCAACAGTTTAGTGGCCGTTGTTATTGATTAGGATAGAATACTGTAACTGAGAGCTTCATAGAAAACCTGAAACAGTATGCTGTTGTTTTCAGACCGTATACAATACTTTTTTATATATATACTGTATAATAAACCCGAAAAATAAAAAGTATGCATTTATTCTACATGTATTCCAGTACACATATGTATTCTATACCCGTACAGCATGTATTGTTTTAATACTCTTGTGATGTACTGAGCATGCCTACAGTATACAGTACAGTACTGTAAAGTATGCCTGGACAGTACTGTACTGTATGTTCTAGAAACACTGTATTTTGTTACAGTACAAAAGGAGACAATGGAACAATTTAAAACAAATCAACATTTTCTTTTATTAGTGGAGTAAGTACAAAAACATTTATGGAGTAAGTAAAACATTTATTTACAAATACAATTTAAAAACATTTAAAGTGTACAGCAATTCAAAACATTTACAGGTGAATGGTGTACTGCTAGTAAAAACATTTATGTACAGAAAGTCAAAACATTTACAGTAGGATGGTGTACAGTACAGTAAGTCAGGCCTGCACAACTCCAGTCCTCAGGATATCCTGAAAACCGGGTCTGTTTGCGGCCCTCGAGGACTGGAGTTGTGCAGGTCTTGTGTAAGTAAAAACATTTCTTTATTAATACAAGTTAAAACAAGCAACAAGTCAAAAAATAAACAACATTTGAACAGTCACGCAAATTTGATCCCCACCAGATTGTCCTTCCAGGGCCGATGCCTTGTATGACGCAAAACGCCATTAATGGCATCTCTCACGATTTTCATTAAAGGATCTGTAATTGGAAAATAGCGCCGCAATTCCTCCACAATAGTCCTTCTTAAATTTTCAGGAAGCGCCCTTTTTTCGCGATTTCCTTCGTAGTTTACATTGTTGGCCCACCCGCATTACACCAAGTAGGACACATTGTACTTAAAAATTAACATGCCATACATCTGGGGTAAAAAATAAAAAATAAAAAGAGAGAGAACCAGGCACTTACCTTGAGTTGCAGATCTGAAGTGGTTTAAATACAGAATAATAAAGCCAACAAATGTGATCTCTTTCAGGTACTTAGAGACAACCCTTTGATCCCTTCTGCTTCAACCCCAGAGTAGGGATAATCCAAAACCCTTGATAAAATATGGAAGACAGACAGAATAGGGGGAGCGAGGGATTAGAAGCTATACAATTCAAAGACGTGCAGACTGTAAACAACTGAAACCGTTGTAAATGGGGTGAACAAGGGGCAAAAAATAATAATAATCTACTTACATGGCCCTGTGTAATCACAAAAAATAAAAGGTATCTTTGGGATAAGTCCCAGCACATCCAGAAGGAGATGTGAGGGGATCAATGGAGTATATAGATATATATGTAATACTCACACGGCCCAGTGTGAGTAAAGATATGGGGTTGGTATCTTTAGGGTTAACTTGACCCGTCCAGGGTGGTTGCAGACAGGTCATGGAAATTGGTTTCTAGGCAAGGCTTTAACAGGAAATCTCCCCTCTGTTGCTTGTAGTAAAGCAATTTCCCTCCCCGGTTCAGCAGTGAAGGGGGATAAGAGAGGCACGGTTTCAATGTAGGTTAAAACGACATTTATTATATAAAAACCAAAAATGGATGAACTCACATACAATAAGAAACCCCCCCAGGCTTTCCAACGTAGCTCAGTATCAGACTTCAGCCGCAAGTTGCTCCGTCCCCGCGTCCGGAGTGCAGAAAGA
>WSYH01013367.1:0-17161 GCA_036426205.1 Ascaphus truei
GGGCGGGGGGTAAAGCTGCATGAAGGATTCTTTGTACTGTCGTTCAAAGAAATATTTTCAACAGGTTCAACATCAAGCTCTCCGGGTGTTGTTTGTGGGTGGGGTGCATTGGAGCCCCGCCGGGGCCCCGTGCCAGAGACCTGTGGGGACCTTCCACCGTACTGTGAATACTTCCTCCTCTACACTTACTCCATCAACCTTGCTCCCAGGGGGACACTCCCGCTGGAGTGACCACCACTTTCCTGTTTCGCAACCTACATGGCCTAAAGCCCTGTGGGTTGTCCCTTAGGGGAATATGAGAAAGCTGTGATATGAACTTTAAAAAAGACAAATAACATCTGTATAACATCTATGGGGGCTATGCATTAAGCGGACCTTTTTGCGCTGGCGTTGAAAAAAAAATTCACGTCTGCTAAATGAAGCCGGAGTCCTGATTTCACTAAGGAGGGTCAGCGCATTCCGTGACCTCGCGGCCGGCCTAAATCCGCCCTGATTGTGCAGCACTTTTTTGTTTTCCCCTGCTATTGCGCTTAAAGTTCAAAGGTGCGATAGCTGAATGAGAAAAAAAGCCTCCTGTAACTTTGCATGGAGATTCTGTATCTCATGCACGGCTTGTTACAGCGCTTGTGCGATTTTGCATTAAGATAACACTTTAATAATAATGTAGATGTAGCAGGGGGGTCTACGGAACGGAACGCGCATTGGTTTCAGATCCAGAGAACCTCTCTACTTTCTGAATAACAGGCCCCGTTATGGGGTCCTGTATCCCCTGTACTTTTAAAACTTCCGCGTCACGTGACCGGGTGGATTTAACTGCTGCAGGGGATACCGTCACCACCATAACGGGGCTGTATCTCCTGAAGTAGGGTCCCGAGGCTGAAACCAATGACTATACTGTCAACACAAACACAACAATAATTCATTTACTGTAGCGGATAGCTACATTGTTTAATTTATTTTGAACATTGATTTGACATGTTTACAGTAAGCACAGATTAATTGCATCATGTACACACTAAAATGCGCAATTGTTTGATGCCATTTGGTATATTATGAACTAGGTGCTGTTTTTGTTGGGAAATGAGATATAATATTTTGCAATGTGCTGCTGGTTTAATTTTCCAATTGCACATGTGCTTTTTTGAGATTGAGATTTCATGTTTTTATTTCTTGCATTTTTTGTGTAATCCTAACCATTTATTTGTATATATTTTCAACATGCCACGCCGCTTTTATTTGAACATTCTCGGATATTTTCCGGTGACTTTCTCTCGAATGCCACACCTTCGCCGCATTCATGCCGGCGTTCATGCGATATTCATGAGGTATGCATTCGCTATCATGCCGGCGTCACCCGCGCTTGATTTTTTAAATAGAAATGGTTCGGATTTAATTGGTTGCAATTCTCGCGTATCCGCCAGGTGCAGATTATTCATGAATTGTAATGAATTCTAATGTGTGAACTACAAGTGGCTCGTAATGTGTCGACTTTCAGGTGTTTAAAAAAACCACAGTGGTCATTTGTGGAATTGACCATTGGTACTGAAGAAGTTACAACACATCTATTTAGGCGTTTCATATTATAACGTAGCAAAGTGGCTGGTGTTCTATAAGTTGTCCAGAGAGGTCCAGAGATGAGTACCACTGCAGTCCTGTTCAAAACACGCCGACATAACCGTGCGCTTATTTAATATTGGGTCAGTCAAGTTAGTTCACATATGAAAAGATGGCCACAGTTGGTCACATTTATCAATATTTTACGAAAATTATGACTATTACAAATTTTCACACATGATGCTCAGTGTTGGAAAGCGTGCAATAGGAAAAGTTATGTAACGATCCGTGTTTTTTTTTTGTATTGCTCTGCACCCGTGGTTACAGGTGTGAGGGTTTGGTGGTGTTTGGCCGGCCCCAGATTTCTTTAGGAGACATCTAATTTGAACCAACCATTACAGTAATCTTTTATTTTTCTTCCTCAGAAAATAAACTTGTCTCAAGCTGAGAACGGCAAATGGAGGGATTTCGATGGATATCGCTTTTTGTAACGATGCTTGCACACTGCTGAATCTGAATCAGTGCCATTTTTATTGGATTAGGATAAATACTGTGAGCTTTTAGTAAAACCTGAAACGTATGCTGTTTTTTTCAATAAAGTATACAGTATTTTTACATACTGTACTGTATATAAACCCCGAAATACAAAGTATGCATTTATTCTGTACAAGGTATTATAGTATGTGTGTTCTAAATAATAATACTAACTAATACTAATATGTGTTTTAATACAGTTTTTGATGTAATGCGCATGCCTACCCAACCCGCATGCCCCCCAAGGATTAGACCAATGAAACACATTACAATTAAAACAGCAAGCATTTTTTTTTTATTGGTGGAGTCAGTAAAAAAAACATTCATGGTGTAACTGTAAGTAAAAACATTTTGAGAATACAACTAAAACAAAGAGCATTTTTTTAGTGGTGGAGTACAGTAGTAAAAAATTTCATGGTGTACTTTAAGTTAAAAAAAAAACCAATTTGAAAGAATACTTTAAAACAGCAGCATTTTTTTTATGGTGGAAGTAAGTAAAACATTCATGTTTACTGTAAGTAAAACATTTTAGAATACAACATAAAAACAATCAACAAGTCAAAATAATCAACATTTGAACAGCACATCCGACCAATCACGCAGCGAATTCGATCCCCCCCAGCAGATCGTCCTTCCAGGGACGATGCCTTGTATCCCCCAAAATGCGCATTATGAGTCCTCACGATCTTCATTAAATGATTGCTAATTGTGTAAATAGCGCAGCAATTCCTCCACAATAGTCTTTCTTAAATTTTCAGGAAGAGCCTTTTGCACGATTCCCTTCGTATTTACATTGTGGGCCCACCCCGCAGTACACACATAGGGCACGTGTCCTTGAATGTTACATTGGCATGTTTCTGGGCTAACCCACCACTTGCAAACCTAACTTCTCCCTGACTGGCTGGGACAGCTCACACAGAGATGATTTCGGGCACCGTCTCAATGCAAGCGTATGTTGGTGTTGCTTCTGGGAGGTCGGGTGTGCTTCTGGAGGAGCTGGGCTTCCTGGAAGTCGGTGTGGCTTGTGGCAGAGGCGAGGGTAGGTTGTGTGGAGGAATGCTTTCCTCCTGTATTGGTCGCCTTGTCTTGTTGTCTCCTGGCGTGGACTTTATGGGGTGTCATGATGTCATCCTCGTCAACGCATACATGAACCATATTCTTCTGATGGAAGGGTGCGCTAGGTGATGGAAGGTTGAAGGTCCCATTCTCCCATCCATGCCACCCTCTGTTCTGTTCCTGGTCATGAGATACAGGGCAATGAACATCCAAGCAAATTATGATACCCGCCTCAATGTCAGTCTCTATCTTCTCCATGTCGCTTATCATCTTCTCCATTCTCCGTTGATCCATCTTCTCCCATCCGTTGATCCATCTTTCCTGCCATCCTTTGAGCCATATTTATCAGGTCTCAAAGAATATCTATCTTTACCAGCATAGAGTTTCCCAGGATATCGACACTTAACCCATTCAGCATTGCGGTCTAAGGAGCTGGTCGTGCATGGGTGCTGTGAACATCTGGGTGGATGGTGCTGAAGAGGAGTGAGATGGGGGTCCCCTGGAGAGAAGCGGCAGCGTCGTCAAGGATTGATGGAGAAGGTGACCGTGGATTTCCGGGAGAGACGACAGAGTCGTCGAAGTAGTGATGAGAAGAGGGTGACCTGTGGATTTCCAGGAGAGAAGCGGCAGCAATCGTCGAGAGTCATGGAGAGGAGACCCGTGGGTCTGTGGGTTCGATTGGTTGAGCTTCATTTGTTTGCTTGTGGTCTACATCAGCAAGATTTCTCTTGACATAATAAGGCTTCTTAGAAGCCTTAGCCATTGGAGCTCTTTATGCATTTCTGTTATAGCCTTGGCCTTTCGCTTTGGCTTGGCTTTTTGGCTTTGGAAACGCTTCCGCTTTTTGGCTTTTTTGGCACGACAGACACGGCGGAATAGGTGGGTTCCTGAATTCCGTAGAAATCGGGGGTTGCCATGAATCAGAAGGCACAATGCAGTATCTGGGCAGGGTCAAGCTCATGATACAGATCATCGAGTGGGAGGCTGTCCCTTTTATGCATGGCGACGAGGTGCAGTGTATTCAAAGTGGGCAATACTCTTATGTCACTCTAACGATAAACTAACATACATCCCATCTTTTGTGGATTCACTGCCAGTTGAATACACCAGTCGACTACACAATCGAATATACATTTGTTGCTGTATTTCTTTCTCACGCAGCGATGCCTGTTAACAAAGATGTTCTAGGATCTCAGCATGAGAATAAGGAGGATGTACAGAGAGGACAATGAATGCAGATCTTCACGCTGGTTAAGATACTTCTGGCCTCATTATCCAGCAGCCACCGTGAGCTTATCATGCACACGGAAAGATCGAAAAAATCACGAGGACGCAAACGGTTTACTACCGGCGTAATGTAACTGTAGAAAGTATTTGATACTTTAATGTT
This sequence comes from Ascaphus truei, assembly GCA_036426205.1. Classification (NCBI taxonomy): domain Eukaryota; kingdom Metazoa; phylum Chordata; class Amphibia; order Anura; family Ascaphidae; genus Ascaphus; species Ascaphus truei. Next base: position 4,535 of record WSYH01013367.1, read on the forward strand.
TTCTGTAGACCGTGCCGTACTACAAAAGCGCTTTTATATTGGTTAGATGGCTTATTTGGTTTTAAACAAATGCATTTTTCCTATGAATTATTAGATTACACTGTAGCTGTAGCATTTGTTTTTGTGTTGCGTCCTCTCATTATCATATTGGCATTCCCTACATCTTATAATCCAATTCTACAGTTTTTGAAGTGATTGCAAGCCCTGTTCCTTAATTATCACTCCCTTCTTATTGCTCTTTTAGACTCACGCACTCACACCCCCCCCCATACAGTTCACAGTTTACTCACATTCTGACACACACTACATTAAGTAACCGTTAACTGTTAATATCTGTAATATATTTTTATATATATATATTGTGTATATACTGGTATATGTATAATATATATTTGTTATCGATATATTTATATAACTCCTATTCTATATCTAATCTAGTATTATTGTTTATCGCAGTATATTTATAATCTCTATTCTATATCTACTCTATTATTGTTATCGGCTGTAATCTTTATATACTCTATTCTAGTATCTATCTAGTTAATCTTTTTTTATCGCTTAATGTTTGATAAATTATTTATTACAGTTGATTATTATATTTTAGCATAACTGTGAGACCTGAGCATAAAATTATGTATTGATTTTGGGCTCCTTTTAAACATATTTTTGTTTCCTGAGGGAGACACTCTTCTCTGGTTACCAATAAGTGGAATAGAAATGAGAAGAGTGCCGTGAGAGTCAAAGACACTCTGCAATAAAATCAACAATCTAACTATCAAAGAGACCACATCAATGAAGATGAGACTGCAGATTGATTGAAAAATGTGACTGTGGAGGTTAGTACTGGACAGTATACAGAGGTAAAAGTGTGTTTAAGACACTGTACTGTACCTAAAAATTTTCCTATGTTCATTACAGAGCAGCTCCCTATAATAAGGGACGTCACACAAGATCAAGAAGTGGTTTGGCACAGTATGGATTGACAGTGGCAAAACTTTTCAGGATTGCATCTTTACTCTTCGTGACTAGTTCACAGTATCGCTGGAGAGATTTGCAATCCTGTGTGAATTCCATAAAAGGACTCATATCTATGAATAGCCGCGTCTCAAAACCCCAGTGAGATGCATGTGTGTGGGCCCATCCTCTAAGGCTTTGACCAGGATGCATCGTCAATCTTTGATGGTAAATATGCCGCAAACTCACAGCTGTTGCCTTATGCACTGTACTGTACAACTATGGTGGCATTATTTTGAGCACTTTTCTTTTCTTATCACAGGAATCATGAACTAAAGCTTTTTCCAAGTCAAATAGTGCCAGAGATTGTGGAATACATCACATATGTAATTCCAGATGGTCACCGTTTTCTACCAGGACAACGTATCCAAGCATACCCGCTTAACTTAGATATTCTTGGCCTGCAGGTATCAACTGGGTAGGATGCCAGCGGAGTCAAGTATGGTACCGTGTCTTATTGTTTTCCCACTGTTTACTGTGATCTCTTTACTAATTTTTGGGTTCGGCTTGTTTATTTCCCCCTCCATGATGATCGCCAGACTTCAATCCTATCGAAATGGTCTGGCTCAGCTAAAGGATTATATCCGCAAAGTGGTGAAACCTCCAAAAGAGATGAGTTTTCAAAGGCATACGAGTTTTTGAATGATGTACTCACGTGGACGATGTAATCAATAGAGTAATAGTGCAACTAAGGTTATTGGGCGAAACTCCCTATTGGTGTGTGCCCATTGTGATACAACGTAATGGGATGCATCATGAAGGTAGTATGGTACATGTCTGTACTTAGTAATGGTAAGTACGGCAACACCAATCACAGTAATGATACAGGTACGTATGGCACACTAGTTGTTAACAGTATACAGCAATGCACTTCACTGCACAATTTTTTCTTTTCAGAGAGAGCTGGCACTCCCTCACCTGTTTTACAAATATTTTACAAAGTGTCATACGTAGATCAAGAAACAGTGATTTTTGGCAGTAAGTAACTGCATAGAAAAAATTCCTAGTATGGAGTCGCAATACTGCAACACATTCCATATACTGCACTTACTGTAACTCTGCACTAATCTTTCTTTCCTTTTCACAGAGAGCGTCACTTTAAAAGGATGGGGGGGATGGCGTGGGGTGGCCGGGGTCGGGGGGATCATGATGTAAATTGGTGTGATCTGTGTGTATAGTGTATCTACATACCACATTTGCACCAACCCCCCCTCTCTCTCAATGAAGTACGATGGATGGTGCCATGACAGAAGAGAAGACTTAAAAATTTGTATTACTGTTTTTTTATTATTTTTAAATGTTATATCGATATTTATATTTTTCATTCTTCCATGATCCCACACCACCGGCCCTCACTTTTCAACTGGGACAAAAGAACTACACTCGTACAAGAACATAAGACTGAATTTTGGTATTATTCATGATTATTTTGTATTTTTTATTCCTGATAAAATAAAATAAATATTCATTACCTCACGATATCATCAATCATTTCTGGAAACGAAAGCAAAACAAACACACAATTTTTTTCTTCAAGACTGACTTCTAAATGAATGTGAGTACACGTCAGCGCATTAAATAATCAACAAAGTCCCAAAAAGAATTACCATGCAGTGCCGAGAGAGATGTGACACCTAGGAGGCTCGTGACGATTACAACCACAAAGCCAACTATTTGAAAATGAATGGTCTGTGTCGATAGACATTTGAATCAAATTCTTGAGCCTTGTGTGTATGTTGCGGGGGGGGGGGGGGGGGTTAAAGCCTCATCAAGGGATTCTTTGTACTCATTCGCTCCAAGAAATATTTTCCAACAGTGTTCACGTATGTATTGATCCCCACACCCCAAATAAATAAAATCACATAAATAAGCATGTGTCATAATAGTGGTCACATTAAAAAGCTACAGTACCACGATGAATATCACAGATATATCACAAATTTTTTATTGCAGGCTCATGTGAATGTGAAGTTATACAACGCATGCGCATTAAAACTCAACAAGGTCCCAAGAGAATTACAACGCAGGTGCAGAGATTTGGAACGCCAGGATCCCGGACGTTCAAACACCAAAGCCAACCATTTGAAAATGTATGGTCTGTGTCGATAGGGGGGGGGGGGTAAGCTGCATGAAGGATTCTTTGTACTGTCTTCAAACAAATATTTCAAACCCATCATAATGTTTTGATCCTCACCCCACACATAGATCAAAACACATAAATAAAGGCATGTGCCTGGACCTCTTTGTCACATTAAAAAGCGGCAATACAATTGATAATCAGAATATCCGACTTTTGTATACAGGCTCTATCGGAAATTGAAACCAAAAAAACAACATTTTTTTTTCCAGACTTGACTTCTAAATGATGTGAAGTTATACAACGCATCGCATTAATAATCAACAAGCCCAAGAGAATTACACGCAGGTGCAGAGATGTGACAACCAGGCTCGGGACGATGTACACCACAAGCCAACCATTTGAATGAATTGTCCTGCGTCATAAGAAGTTGAATCCAGCTTGGAGCCTTGTGTATGTGTGTGTGCGGCAGGGAGGAAGGTAAATCTGGCATGAAGGATCTTTTGTACTGTCGTTCAAAGAAATATTTTCAACCGGCCACCGTAATTGTTTGATACTCCACCACACCACATAAATAAAAATCACATAAATTAAGCATTGCATGCCTGTACCTTGTCACATTAAAAATCTACAGTACAGATTGAATCCAGAATATCACACGAATTTTATACAGCTCATGGTCTAGAGAAAAAACCAAAAACAACAAAAAAAATTTCCAGATCTTGAACTGTCTAAATGGAATGTGAAGTATAATGCATGCGCATTAATAATCAACAAGACCCCAAAGAATTACAACACCGTCAGGTGAAAATTGGACCCAAGCTCGGGACGATTACAACCCCAACCAACCATTTGAAAATGATTACTCCTGAGTCGATAACAGTTGAAAATCAAATCTTTGAGCCTTGTGTGTGTGTGCGGGGTGGGGGAGGGGTGTAAAGTTCATTAAAGATTCTTTTTTCTGTCGTTCACAAGAAATATTTTTAACAGCCACTAGTAGATGTTTTGATCCCTTCACCCCAATAAATAAAATCACATAAATAAAGCATGTGCATGACTATGTCACATTAAAAAAGCTACAGTACTGACTGAATATCAGAATACTCACGAATTTTTATGGCATGCTCATGTCTGAAACGAAACAAAACAAACACACCAATTTTTTTTTCAGAACTGAACTTCTAAATGAATGTGAAGTTATCACCCGCAGCGCATTAATAATAAAAGGTCCCAAAGAGAATTAGCATGCAGCGGAGAGAATGTTACACCAGCTCGGGACAATCACAAACCACAAGCCAACCAATTTAAAATGATGGCTTGTCGATAAAAGTTGAAATCAAATCCTTGAGCCTTGTGTGTGTTGTGTGTGGGGCGTGGGGGTTAAACTGTCATGTAAGGATCTTTGTACTGTCGTTCAAAAAAATATTTCAACAGGTAATCGTAATGTTTTGATCCCCACACCCCAATAAAAAAATCGACATACATAAAGCATGTGCAATGACTATTGTCACATTAAAAGACTACGAGTACGATTGAATATCAATAATATCACGATTTTTTAATGCATGGGCCATGTCTTGGAAACAAACAAAAAAAACACAACAATTTTTTTTTCAGAATTCAACTTCTAACGATGTGTGAAGTTTACACCATTCGCATTAATAATCAACAAGGTCCGAAAGAGAATTATACGCATGTGTGCAGAGATGGTACACCAGCTCGGGACAATTACAACCACAAAAGCCAACCATTTGAAAATGAATGGTCTTTGTCGCATAAGAATTTGAACATCAAATCCTTTAGCTTGTGTGTGTGTGGTGGGGGCGGGGTAAAAGCTGCATGAAGGGATTCTTTGTACTGTCATTCAAGAAATATTTTCACAGATCGTAATCGTTTGTTTTGATCCCACACGACCCCAAATACTAATAAATCACATACATAAACATGTGCCTGACTAGTGTCAATTACATCTAACAGTACCGATTGAAATATCAGAATATCACGATTTTTAGCAGGCTCATTTCTGGAACGAAACAAAAAAAAACAACAACAATTTTTTTTTTCAGAATTCAACTTCTAAACGATGTGAAGTTATACACTGCATGCGCCATAAATATCAACAAGGTCCCAAAGAGAATTATAATACGCCGTGCAGAGATGTGACAACCATGATCCTGACACTTCAACCACCAAAGCCACACCATTTGAAATGATGGTCTGTGTCGATAATGAAGTTGAAAAATCAAATCTTGAGCCCTTGTGTGGTGTGTGTGGGGGTGTGGGGGGGGGGGTTACGCTGCATGAGGATAGCTGTACTGTCGTTCAAGATAAATATTTTCAAACAGGTTATCAAATGTTTTGATCCCCACAACCCCAAATAAATACAAATCACAGAAATAAAGCATGTGCATGACTAGTGTCAATAAAAAAATTCGCTACAGTACCGATTGATATCAGAATAATTCACGATTTTTTATGGTCAGGCTCTGTCTGGAAACGAAACAAAAAAACACAACCAATTTTTTTTCAGACTTGAACTTCTAATGAATTGAGTTATCCATGCATGCACCTTAATAATCAACAAGGACCCAAAGAGATTTACACGCGGTGCAGATGATGTGACACCAGGCTCGGGACGATTAAACCACAATCCAACCATTTGAAAATGATAGTCTGCGTCGATGAAGGAATGTTGAAATCAATGCTTTGAAGCCTTGGGTGTGTGGGGGGTCGGGAGGAAGGGTCGTAAAGTTTGCATGAAGGATGTATTTTTAATTACTGTCGTTCAATACATATTTTCAAGCAGGCCATAGTGAATTTTTTTGGAGATTCCCTCTCACCCCCCAATAAAATAAAATCACCATCAATTAACATGTGCATGACGAGTGTCACATTTAAAAGCTTACGGACTGACTGAATATCAGAATTAATCACGAATTTGTTATGCAGGCTCATGTCTGGAACGAACAAAAAACACCACACACCATTTTTTTTTCAACTTGAACTTCTAAAATGAAGTGTGAAGTTATACACCGCATTCGCATTCATATCAACAAGGTCCCAAAGAGAATTACATGCAGGCGGAGAGATTGTGACACCAGGCTCGGAACGATTACAACCACAAAGCCAACGCATTTGAAATGAATGGTCGTTTCGAGAAGAAGTTGAAATCAAATCCTTGAGGCCTTGGTGTGTGTGTGTGGGCGTGGGGTGTAAAGCTGCGAAGATTCTTTGTACTGGTCGTTCAAAAGAAATATTTCCACAGGTATCGTAGTTTTGCTCCCCCACAACCCACCATAAATAAAATCACATCACATAAAGCATGTGCATGCCTAGTGTCACATTAAAAGCTACAGAAACCGTTGAATATCAGAATATCCACACGATTTTTATGGCAGGCTCATGTCTGGAACCGAAACAAAAAAACACAACAATTTTTTTTCAGAATTCAACTTCTAAACGCTTGTGAAGTTAACACGCAATGCGCTTAAGAATCAACAAGGTCCCCAAAGAGAATTATACGGCAGGTGCAGAGATGTGACACACCAGGATCGGGACATTACCAACCAAAGCAACCATTTGAAATGATGGTCTGTGATCGATCAAGTTGAAACTCAACCTCCTGAGCCTTGTGTGTGTGTGTGGGGGGGGGGGGGGGGGGTATTTAAGCTGCATGAAGGATTAGCTGTACTGCTTCGTTCAAATAATTTTCAACAGGTATCATATGTTTTGACTCCCACAACCGCCAATAAAAAAAAATCACATAATAAGCATGTGCATGACTATGTGTCCCATTAAAAACCGACAGTACCGATTGATTCAGAATATCACGAATTTTTTAGCGGCTCATGTCTGGAAACGATAACAATAAAAACAAGCACCATTTTTTTTTCAGACTTGAACTTCAAATGAATTGTGAAGTTATACACGCACTGCGCATAATAACATCACAGGTCCCAAAAGAATTACATGCAGGCGGAGAGATGTGCACCAACGGCTCCGAACGATTATACAACCACAAAGCCAAACCACTTTTGAAATGAATGGTCTAGTGTCGATAAGAAGTTGAAATCAAAATCCTTGAGCCTTGTGTGTGTGTTGTGGGTCGGGGGTAAAGCTCATGAAGGATTCTTCTTTACTGTCGTTCAAGAATTTTCAACGCGTTTCATAATGTTTTTGATCCTCCACACCCCAAAAAAAAAAATCACATAAATACAGATGTGCATGACTAGGTCCATTAAACAACTACAGTACCCGATGAATATCAGCAATATCAACAAGATTTTTATGCAGGCGTCATTCCTGGAAACGAAAAAAAAACCAACACCCAATTTTTTTTTTCATACTTGAACTTCTAAATTAATGTTAAGTTACTACATGCATGCAATTAATAATCAACAAGGACCAAAGAGATTTACAGCGGTGCAGAGATGTGCACCAGGCTCGGGACGATTCAACCACAAGCCAACCATTTGAAAATGAATGGTCTTGTGTCTATAGCAGGCAAGAGGTTGAAATCAATCCTTGAGCCTGTGTGTCTGTGGTGGTGGGGCGGGGGTAAAGCGCATGACAGGCATTCTTTTACCTGTCATCAAAAAATATTTTTCAAACAGGTAATCGTAATGTTTTGATCCCACAACCCCAATAAATAAAATCACATACATAAGCATGTGCTACTCTGTGTCCCTTAAAAGCTAAAGAAAACAGTACCGATGAATATCAAAGATATCATCGATTTTTTATTGGCAGGGCTCATGTCTTTGAACGAACAAAAAAAAACAACACACTTTTTTTTTCAGAATTCACTTCTAACACGTTGTGAAGTGATACCGGCATCGGCATTAATAATCAACAAGGTCCCAAAGAGAATATACGCAGGTGCAGAGGATGTGACAACCAGGATCGGGACGATTACAACCACAAAGCAACCATTGAAAAATGAATGGGCCTGTGTCGATAAGAAAGTTGAAATCAAATCCCCTTGAGCCATTGTGGTGTGTGTGTGTGGGGGGGGGGGTTAAAGCTGCATGCGGATTAGCTGTAACTGTCGTTTCAATAAATATTTTCAACAGGTTATCATAATGTTTTGAAATCCCCACAACCCCAAATAAATAAAAATCACATAATAAAGCCTTTGCATGACTAGTGTCAACTTAAAAGCTACAGTACCGATTGAAATCTCAGAATATCAAGGTTTTTGTATGCGGCTCATGTTCTGGAAACGAAACAAAAACAACACCAATTTTTTTTTTTCAGACTTTAACTTCTAATGATGTGAAGTTATACAATGCTGCCATTAATAATCAACAATGACCCAAAGAGATTTACAATACACTCAGGTGCAAGAGATGTGACACCAGGCTCGTGACGATTACAACCACAAGCCAACCATTTGAAAATGAATGTCTGCGTCGATATACGTTGGAATCAAATCTTTGAGGCCTTGTGTGTGTGTCGGGGTCGGGGAGGGGGGTAAGTGCATGAAGGATTATTTACTGCCGTCAAAAGAAATATTTTCAACAGGCCATAGTAATGTGTTGATCCTTCCACCCCCCACATAAATAAAAATCCCATAATTAAGCATGTTCATGACAGTGTCACATTAAAAGGCTACAAGTTACTGACTAATAGCAGAATATCCGAATTTTTATGCAGGTCATGTCTGGAAAACGAACAAAAAAAACAGCACCCATTTTTTTTCACTTGAACTTCGTAAGATGAATTGTGAAGTTTAATACACGCATGCGCATTAATAATCAACAATCCCAAAGAAATTACAGCAGCGGAGAGATTTGACACCAGGCTCGACGATTACACCACAAACCCAACCGTTGAAAATGCATGGTCTTGTGTCGATAAGAAGTTTGAAAATCAATCCTTGAGCCTTGTGTGTGGTGTGTGTGGGCGGGGGTAAAGCTGCATGAAGGATTCTTTGTAACTGTCGTTCAAGAAATATTTTTCACAGGAATCGTACTGTTTTGATCCCACAACCCCAAATAAATAAAATCAACATACATCAGCATGTGCATGACGAGTGTCCATTAAAAAGGCCTACAGACCCGATGGAATATCAGAATAATCACTATTTTTTACTGTCATGCTCATGCTGGAAACTAAACAAAAAGAAACAACAACATTTTTTTTTCAGAATTCACCTCTAAAAAACGTGTTGTTGAAAGTTTTACACGCATGCGCATTAATAACACACAAGGTCCCAACTAGAATTATACGCAGGTTCAATATGTGACACCAGATCGGGATATTACAACCACAAAAGGCCAACCATTTTAAAACTTAATGGTCCGTGTCGATAGAGTTGAATCAATCCTTGAGCCTTGTGTGTGTTGTGTTGGGGGGGGGGGGGGGGTTAGCTGCATGAAGGATTAGCTGACTGTCGTCAAATAACTATTTTCAACAGGTTATCATAATGTTTGATCGCCCCAACGCCCAATAAATAAAAATCACTAATAAAGCCTGTGATGACTAGTGTCACATTAAAAAGCTACAGACCTGATTTTAATTCAAAATATCACGAATTTTTAGTGCATGCTCATTCTGGAAACGACACAATAAAAACAGCACAGCAACCATTTTTTTTTCAGACTTGACCTCTAAATTGAATTTGAAGTTATACACGCATGCTCATTAATAATCAACCAATGTCCCAAAGAGAATTACATGCCGGCGGAGAGATGTTGACACCATGCTCGGACCGATTACACCACAAAGCCAACCATTTGAAATGAATGGTCTGTGTCGATAAGAAGTTGAAATCAATCCTTGAGCCTTTTGTGTGTGTGTGTGGGCGGGGGAAAGCTGCATGAAGAGTCTTTTACTGTCGTTCAATGAAAGATTTTCAACAGTTATCATAATGTTTGTCCCCACAACCCCAAATAAATAAAAATCACATAATAAGCATGTGCATGACTAGGTCACATTAAAAAGCTAACAGTACCGATTGATATCAGAAATATCAACGAATTTTTATAGGCTCATGTTCTGGAAACGAAAACAAAAAAAACAACACCAATTTTTTTTCAGGACTTGAACTTCTAAATTAATGTGAAGTTATACAGCTGCACATTAATAATCCCCCCACAAGGACCCAAAGAGAATTTGAGCAACGCATGCAGAGATGTGACACCAAGGCTCGGGACGATTTACAACCACAAAGCCCACCATTTGAAAATGATTGTCCTGTGTCGCTAGAAGTTTGAAATCAAATCCTTGCCTTGTGTGTGTGTGTGTTGGGGCGGGGGTAAGCTGCATGAAGGATTCTTGTACTGTCATTCAAAGAAATATTTTCAATACGGTATCGTAATGTTTGATCCCACAACCCCCAAATAAATAAAAATCACATACAAAAGCATGTGCATGACTTAGTTCACATTAAAACGCACAGTAAAATCCGTTGAATACTCATATCACGATTTTTTATGCAGGCTCATGTCTGGAACGAAACACAAAAAACAACAACAATTTTTTTTTTTTTCAGAATTCACTTCTAAACGATTGTGAAGTTCTACCCGCATGCTCATTAATAATCAACAAGGTCACGCAAAGAGAATTATCCGCCGGTGCGAGAATGTGACACCAGGATCGGGATCGATATACAACCACAAAGCCAACCATTTGAAAAATGAATGGGTCGTGTGTCGATAAGAAGTTGAAATCAATCCTTAGCCTTGTGTGTGTGTGTGTTGGGGGGGGGGGGTTAAAGCTGCATGAGGATAGCTGTACTGGTCGTTCAAATAAATATTTTCAAAGGTTACAAATGTTTTTGTGCCCCACAACCCAATAAATAAAATCACATAATAAAAGCATGTGCAGGCCTAGTGTCACATTAAAAACTACAGTACCGATTGGAATATCAGAATATCAAGGTTTTTGTATGCAGGCTCATGCCTGGCTAAATCGAAACAAAAAAAACACCACCAATTTTTTTTTTCAGATTGAACACTTTCTAAAATATTTGAAGTATCCATGCATGCACATTAATAATCACAAGGACCCAACGGAAGATATTTAGCACGCAGGTGCAGAATGTGCAACCAGGCCTCGGTACGATTACAACACAAGCCAACCATTTGAAAATGAAGAGTCCGGGCGTCATAATAAGTTGAAATCAATCTTTGAGCCTTGTGTGTGTGCGGGGCGGGGATGGGGGTAAGTTGCCTGAAGAATTATTTTTAACTGTCGTTCAAGAAATTTTCAACAGGCCATAGTAATGTTGTTGATCCCTCCACGCCCAAATAAATAAACTCACATAAATTAAGCATTGCATGACGTGTCACATTAAAAAGCTACCGGACTTACTGAATATCAAATATCAGAATTTTTATGCAGGCTCATGTCTGGAAACGAAACAAAAAACATCACCAAGTTTTTTTTCAGACTTGAAGTCCTAAAATGAATGTTAAGTTATACCGCATGCGCATTAATAATCAACAACAGGTCCCAAAGAAGAAGTACATGCAGGCGGAGAGATTTGACACCAGGCTCGGAACGATTACAACCACAAATCCAACCATTTGAAATAATTGTCTGTGTCGATAAGAAGTTGAAATCAAATCCTTGAGCGTGTGTGTGTGTGTGTGGCGGGGGTAAGCTGCAGAAGGATTCTTTCTTTGTACTGTCCGTTCAAAGAAATAATTTTTCAACAGGTAATCGTATTTTTTGATTCCCCCACAACCCCAAATACATAAAATCACATAATCAGCCATTGCATACTAGTGTCACAATTAAAAAGCTACAGAACCGATTGAATATCCGAATATCACGATTTTATGCATCTCATGTTCTGGAAACGAAACAAAAAAACAACAACAATTTTTTTTTGTCGAATTCAACTTCTAAACGATGTGACGTTTATACACGCATGCGCATTAATAAATCAACAAGTACCCAAGAGAATTAATACGCAGGTTGCAGAGATGTGACACCATGATCGGAACTATTTACAAACCAAAAGCCACATTTTAAAATGATTGTCTTTGTCGTAAGAAGTGAAATCAAATCCTTGAGCCTTTTTGTGGTGTGTTTGTGGGTGGGGGGGGGGTACAGCTGCATGAAGGATAGCTGTCACTGTCGTTCAAATACATATTTTTCAACATGTTATCATAATGTTTGATCCCCACAAAACCCCAAATAAATAAAATCACATAATAAGCATTTGCCATGACTATGTCCATTAAAAAGCTACAGGTACGATTTGATATTCAGAATATCCGAATTTTTAAATGCAGTCTCATGTCTGTAAAACGAAACAATCAAAACAGCACGAATTTTTTTTTCAGACTTGACTTCTAACTGAATGTGAGTTATACACGCATGCCGCCTTAATAATCAAACAATGTCCCAAAGAGGAATTACATGCAGGCGGAGAGATGGACACCAGGCTCGAACGATTACAAACCACAAAGCCAACCATTCTTAAATATGTCCTTTGGTCCGATAAGAAGTTTGAATCAATAATCCTTGGGCTTGTGTGTGTGTGGTGGGCGGGGGGTACGCTGCATAAGGAGTCTTTGGTACTT
>WSYH01013368.1:0-17160 GCA_036426205.1 Ascaphus truei
CTCCTTCTTACACTACTTTCTTAACCTCCCTTAGCTCTAACTGTCTCCACGGGGTAGCGCATGGCACTGGTAGTATTTAAAAAAATACGACCTTGGAGGTCCTTGCCTTAAGCTTGTGGCCTAAATCCCTGATATCATTCCCAGTCTCTCACAACAATCTGTCTACCCGATCCGCAATGTGCTAAACCCGAGCACCCGAGAGACAGCAAACTGCTCAGTTCATGCGATCAAGATAACAGATGTTGTGTTTTTAAATTTTGTCTAAGATTTGTTTTATATTATTTTAGTTTCTAATAATTTTTTATGATTTTGGCATGCTGCACGATGTTATCGTAGCATTTTCCTGTGTATTTAGATTTTATTAATCCAATATTTAAAAGAAAATTAAAAAACATAATAATCGAGATCTTGGCAAAAAAATAAACAAGAACATTTTTAGAATGAAATCGGAAAACCTTTTAGAACCAAAACCACTAGTGAAGGTGCCCACAGTTTATATGTATCAATGTATCAAGCACTTTGCTTCACTTTTTCCTCATATGTGTCTCTCCTGTCATTCTATCTATCTCTCAATGTTCCTTTAGGCTACCTGTTGCTTACTCTTCTTATTCCTTCTAACTTTTTGTGTACCTGAAGGTTTGGTTCCCGTACCTCTCCTCTTTTCTGGTTATACACTCTCCCATGGTGACCTTCTTAATTAATTTGGTTTCAAGTATCACCTGTTTGCAGATGACACACCATCCACTCTGAACCTCACATTTGTATTACAGTTCCGAATTTAAAATGTTTCATGCAATCTCATCCTGGATGACAGCTACAGTAGGTGCCTTAATCTCAATATGTCCAAGACTCACTTACGGTAAATCAAGCCCTGCTGTTCCCATTTTCAACAGTATCACAGTCGGTAGCACTACACTCCTTTTAGTTCCTAAGACTGTTATTTAGGTAACAGTCCTTTTTGGTTCTCTACTCACCATAATGCTCTCGCTAAACCTTGCTGCTTCTTTCTCTATAACATTGCTATAGCATTGAACTTTTCATTGTCGGTAAACACCTTCTCTCTCTAACTTAAAAACTAATCAGAAAACTAACTTTTGTTTAGTCATGGATTACTACTTCTCCATAACTACAGTACAGACTCTTCCCAATGCACTTAAAGGTACTTCCTACTATTTCTGTTAGTCTCTCCACTTGCCAATTGGATTGTAAGGTCTTCTGGCAGGATCTAATTTCTCCTAATGTTACATTTTAGTCATGGTGTACTTCTCACTTGTTTTTTTATGTTTGTAAAAATTATAAAGCAATGCGTACCTGGCTAGTGCTATGAAAATATACATATGTAGCGGAGTCCCCCTACCCTGTCTCTGGTGCGGGGAACTGCTCCGCTGTTCAGCGGTCTGCAGAGCTCCGCCCTATCAGGGAGATTGTTGGGGCGGCTATTTTGTGCATGCTCAGTGTCAGTAGAAGCGGCGGCCATCTTTGAATGGCTCTGCATGGACCGAGGCAGAACTAAAAGTCCCAGAATCCTAGGGGGGAGAGGGGGCGATAAAGCACAAGGGATGTCCCAGCCAATGGGATGTGATGCAGCCCTTGTGAAGCAGGATTTCCTCTGCGGGGATCAAGGTGACTTTGGCAGTCCTGAAAGAGGAGCAAGGAGGAAGGTAGTGTCCAGGGAGCAGTTAGCTTCCTGTACTAGGCCAAATCTTGCCCCCTTGGCCCCAGTTATGCCCTGAGCCATTGTATTGAGTATTGCAGTGAAGGACTCAGGTAGGGACCCTTCCCATTAGAACTAAAGCTGCACTACTGCGCCGGTGGACGCTCGTCCACGCGGCGCCCTGCAGCCTTGGACAAGAGCATGCACATGCCCAGCAGAGAGGTGGAACCCTTATTATGGAGATTGCACCGCGGACCTCGCCCTGGATAAGGTGTGAGGGAGAGTTGTGTTGGAGGCCCCGCTGTGTGGGACCTGATCCAGCATCCTCCTCTCATTTTTGAAGTGAGACTTCTTTAGTTGCACCTAGTCAATTTTGATGGAACAAAACTCCTTCATGGAGACGAAAATGTGAAATGGAAATGATGTCACGCTCCTAATGGCCGCCGCACCCCCACAAGCATGCTGACTGTGTATGCGATGGCAGGCGCCGCCACTTTCACACCGGCAGCCATCCCCCTCAACGCATGCGCAGAGGCTCTGTCCATAGCCAGCGAGAGCCATCCCCCTCAACTCATGTGCAGAGGCTCTGTCCATAGCCAGCGAGAGCTGTCCCTCTCAACGCATGCGCAGAGGCTCTGTCCATAGCCAGCGAGAGCCATCCCCCTCAACTCATGCGCATGCGTTGAGGGGGATGGCTGCCGGCGGAAAGTGGCGGCGCTGCATCGCATACACAGTCAGATGCTTGTGGGGGTGCGGCGGCCATTGGAGCGTGACATCATTCCATTTCACATTTTCGTCCCATGAAGGGTTTTTGTTCCATCAAAATGACTAGGTGACAACAGAAAAGTCTCACTTCAAAAAGAGAGGAGGATGCTGGATCAGGTCCCCCACAGCGGGGCCTCCAACACAACTCTCCCTACACCTATCCAGGCGAGGATCCGCGGTGCTCGCAATCTCCATAATAAGGGTTCCACCTCTCTGCTGGGCATGTGCATGCTCTTGTCCAAGGCTGCAGGGCGCCGCGTGGACGAGCGTCCACCGGCGCAGTAGTGCAGCTTTAGTTCTAATGGGAAGGGTCCTACCGGTGTCCTTCACTGCAATACTCATACAATGGCTCAGGGCATAACTGGGGCCAAGGGGCAAGATTTGGCCTGTACAGGAAGCTAACTGCTCCCTGGACACTACCTTCCTCCTGCTCCTCTTTCAGGACTCCAAGTCACCTTGTCCCCGCAGAGGAAATCCTGCTTCACAGGGCTGCATCACATCCCATTGGCTGGGACATCCATTGTGCTTTATACGCCCCCTCTCCCCCCTAGACGGTGGACTTTTAGTTCTGCCATCGGTCCATGCAGAGCCATTCAAAAGAGGCGCGCGGCTGGGTTCGAAAGGTGAACAGAAAACCTATGGATCTATCGACTATGATCTACCCGACACTGCACCGTCAAGCAATTAAGACGCAGCCCAGACCCACTGACATCTCGTTGAGGGACAAGCTTGTCCGTGGGGCGGAGAGATGTGGTTCGGGGTTGCTGGAATGGATGGGGTTGGGGATGAAATTCACTTTTATTCGATGTGTAGGCGCGTTTTGAGCCGTAAAAGAAGTAAGATTTCTTGGATATCAATTTTCCAACAACCGATGTGGGTTAAGATGAATATTTCTCCCTATCAAAATTTTTTTGCGTGTTGTTGCTTTTCACTCTATGTATTCTAACATTGTGTCACATCTATAATGGCAGCATTTTTTTCAAGTACCTAGGGAGAAGCTTTTGTAGCTGGGAGATGTGGACAGGAGATCCGCGAAGGGATCTCATGGTCCATTTAAAAGACAAAAATCTCTATGCTGGTAGAGAGGAGTAGAAAGGGAAGGGGGAGACAAGGGAGGAGTGGGGGAGAGAGCCGAGGGTGGGAGGAGGGAGGAAAGTGAATGGCAATGAGAGCTTCGGATAGAGGCATGTGGAGTTGGGACAGACGCGAAAAGGATGGATCTACGCACGGGAAAAGCCAGAAATGTCGGAATCGAAGTAAGACTGAATAGCGGAAAAAAGACTCACAAACTAGCACCGGCAAAAGAGGCTGGAAAGAGTGCGACAGCAAAAGGTCGTCGTCCCGTACCAATGAGAATGCCAAGGTTCCTACTTGTTCCGGAGATGATGGATATCAGCATATGAGTGGATGGTTGGACAGAGGCTCTGTCCATAGCCAGCGAGAGCCATCCCCCTCAACTCATGCGCAGAGGCTCTGTCCATAGCCAGCGAGAGCTGTCCCTCTCAACGCATGCGCAGAGGCTCTGTCCATAGCCAGCGAGAGCCGTCCCCCTCAACGCATGCGCAGGAGAATACTCAGGCAGAGGCCTCCGGCGCGCATGCGCATGGGCCTCTGGAGCTCGGCAGCGCATAGCACATAGGCAGCAGCAGCACCAGAGGAGAATAGGACACGGAGCGCAGACCAGCCAGTGTGTCACACACACAGTCACACACACGCACACACACACACACACTCACAGACACACACACACTGTCACACGCATACGTCACACACACACTGTCACACACACATGCACAGAGTCACACGAACACACACAGTCACAAGCACACACAAGGAATTCACGCTTAGTGCAAATAGCAAATACAGGGGATGTGTGCCATGCACACGAGTTCTAAGTCAAATTTATTTGCGTTTTGTCAATTAAATTGTATTTTGATTTTTAATTAAAACATCACCAATAAAATTTCTGTGACAAAAGTCAAAGAAGTTTCTATTAACATGTGCATGCACGGCACACACAATTTAACATTTTTCCCTGGTCAGGCCTGTGACCAGAAAAGTACCAACGTGTACCTACACATCACAGTTAGCACTACTTCACACACTTGAGTGGGATTGCTTGTGCGGACACCGGGTTATAGGTGCCCAAGGCACCCTCAGTACTTTGGGGGAACAACTCAGGGTATTATGCTATTGCATTGCATTATTTCTGCCTTGTATTTAGTTTGGTATATGCTATGTACTGTTACAGAAAAATCAAGGGTGGGAGGGAGGTGGGAGGAAGAGGGGAGGGTGGGAGGAAGAGGGGAGGGTGGGAGGAAGAGGGGAGGGTGGGAGAGAGGGAGGTGGGAGGAAGAGGGGAGGTGGGAGGAAGGAGGGAGGTGGGAGGAAGGGGGAGGGAGGTGGGAGGAAGAGGGGAGGGAGGTGGGAGGAAGAGGAGACGGGGGAGGGAGGAGGAGAGGAGGGAGGAGGAGAGGGGGAGGGAGGAGGGGAGGGGGGAGGGAGGAGGGGTAGGGAGGAGGAGACGGGGGAGGGAGGAGGAGGGGAAGGGAGGAGGGAGGAGGAGAGGGGGAGCGAGGTGGAGAGGAGAGTGAGGGGGAGAAGGGTGAGGAAGAAAGAGCAGGGTGAGGAGGAGAGGAGGAAGGAGAGGAGAAGAGAGAAAAGTGGGGAAGATAGAGAGGTACGAGGGAGGGGGAGGAAAGCGTTGAGGCGAGTGGGAGGAGAGATCAGGGGAGGGTAAATGGGGGAGAGGGAGAGGAGCTGGAGCCGAGGAGAGGGGGAGGATGGGCAAAGGGAAGAGGGGGGCGGGGGAGAGAAATGGACACTGTTCGATTTGCATATACTTTGCATATCCACATTAACTCTGGGGACCCTGTACTTCCAACTCAATTTAAAAAAAAAAAAAACATTTTAAAACATGTACAGTTATTTTTTACAATAATAATAATATTATAATTATTTTTATTTCACCAAAATACCCTTTCCCCTGGTAGTCTACCCCAGGGGTTCTCATCTCCGGTTCTCAAGACCCCCAACAGGTCAGGTTTTCAAGATATCCCTGCTTCAGCACAGGTGGCTTAATCAGTCCCTCCTTCAGCACACATGGCTCAATCAGTGGCTCAACTGATTGAGCCACCTGTGCTGAAGCAGGTATAGCCTTAAAACCTGATCTGTTGGGGTGTCTTGAGGACTAGAGTTAAGAACCCTTGCTCTGCCCCACAGAATACACACAAGGATGGCTGGTAACTTTGTACAAGGCACAGGGAAACTGAATGTTCACCAATAGAGAGGCATACAATGTATACAATGTATTCATACTCATTTGCAAATAAAGTCACGTACACATACAGTACTCAGACAGAAATCCGTTTAATTACCTAAATTCCAGCACAGCTCCCGTAGGAAATAGTCACAAATCCACAGCAATTGTCTGCATGTCCCCAAAGTGGTGTTTTCCAGTTTAATTCCCTCAATCGTATCCAGGCTTAAAGGTGCTGTTCCACGTCATTAGGCCACGTATTTCTTTATAGTACAAATGACCTTCACATGTTATTTAATCAGAGCTCAAACATGACAATATACAGCCTTTCCCTGTCATAGAGAAATATTATATTCTAAATACGCTTTAACGCCACCGCTGATTTCTGCAATCTACTGTACGAATGTCATTCAATGTACGAGCGTAACCTGTCCCCTAACAAAAGTCATATGTGCCATATATTATGGCAGGGGTGCTTAACTCCAGTTCTCAAGCCCAACTCCTGCCCCCAACAGGTCAGGTTTTCAGGATATCCCAGCTTCAGCACAGGTGGCTCAATCAGAGGCTCGGTCAATCTGAGCCACCTGTGCTGAAGCAGGGGCTGATTGTGCCACCTATGCTGAAGCAGGGATATCCTGAAAACCTGTAAACAAAAGAATGGGGGCGCAAAAGAAGAGAAATGATCACTGAAAAGTGCAAAAAATATATCAATTTATATAGGCATATACCGGTATTAAAAAAGTAGTACACACTTACAATAAAAATAGAAATAAATCATGTACATCCAACACATCAAGCTAGTGAATTCCACGAATGCAACGTCCGCAATCAAGGCAGAAAAACCCCTCTCCGGATAGCAGTTGATTGCGGACGACTATTTCTATTTTTATTGTAAGTGCGTACTACTTTTTTAATATATGCCTATATAAATTGATATATTTTTTGTACTTTTCAGTGATCATTTCTCTTCTTTTGCGCCCCCATTCTTTTGTTTATGTGCTTGTGAGTGTTCCCTAGCCCCGCTGATCACGGGAGACGGAGAGCATAGGAGATCTGTGACGGCCAGCGCGCGCTTACCTTTCCACTTCACATATCCTGAAAAACCTGTCCTGTTGTGGGGGGAGGAGCTTGAGAACTGGAGTTGAGCACCCCCTGTGCTATGTGATATCTGTCATTGTGCTTTTTTGTTGTTACAGTAAGGCTTTCATTTGCCAGGCAATTCAAAATATCTTTAATTATGACACAGTCAATAAAATGTAAGAAAAAATGTGACAAAGACGAATGTTTTCACTGCAAGGGAGATCCAGTATTATGTCTGACTGCAACATTACCAGCGATCACAACCCCCATGTATATTGATCCGCTTCCGAGATCTCCATATAAGTAATATTGCACGATGGTAATACAAGACGAGCTAAAATCAGTTCAGCATGATTGCTTTGTCAGGCTCTTTGGCACTCAAGAGGGTAATTTACATGTACTACATGTTATTTTGTACATGTTCATTTGTGTCTGTATTGTCAGCCACCTGTGAAGGAGAAGGCCTAGAGCAGGACTGGCCAACTCCAATCCTCAAATGCCACCAACAGGTCAGGTTTTCAGGATATACTTCAGCACAGGGGGCTCAATCATTCCCTCAATGTTTGACAAAGAAAGGATATCCTGAAAACCTGACCTGTTGGTGGCCCTTGAGGACTGGAGTTGGCCACCCTGTTCTAGAACATGAGATATCCACCACACGGTCGATTAACATACTATAAACAAGTATCAACTTTCTTAATTATTGGGAGCTACATTCTACGGTCCTTCTGTTGCAATCCTGATACAAGAAAGGAAGTCTGATTTATCAGAAAACGAAGGCCGCTAAGCCTCTCCTGCTGACGTCACTTCCGGATGCTTCCTGCTACGGGGTCCTGGCTGTGCCACAACACCCTGGGGGGCTTAGCGGCGACAAGTGGGAGGAGTCGGGACCACGCGGCTGATCGGAGAGACTGAGACCAAGCTCCGGCTATTAATTTGGGACCAGGATGCCAGTGGAATCCACATACTAAGGCTTATATCCTAGTAACTTTCTGCTAGTAGGATTCCAATTTTTACTCGGCCAGAGGAAAGAAGAAATTGGTTCAAGTGTACACATTTTATTATGCGCACATTGTTGTAACAATCTTTTATTTGTTTCCATATTGGTTATTACATTTTATTTTTCAATGCACCCTCTGCCTACTGTAAGTATCCCTGATCACTAGCAGCTATTTTTCTATCGTAAAGGTAATGCACTATGGTGGCATGTGTTGTCTTCTTGTCTCCTAATGTCTGAGGTTACAAAGACATCATCAGACCCAAAGCAATCCGAAGTATCTATACCGGAAAAGATCCATGTTCTAATAAGATCTTCATTATCCAGGCACCATAAAGTCTGTTTTTCAGAACCAATTCTAACTGGTTGTCAGACAGCTAGCAGGACGTTTTAGACTGCATCTGGACCTCAAGTTACGGGACTTCATTCACTTAAGTTTTGCACTTGTATATGATATATTAATTTGTATTGTTCACACCAGCGCTATCTGCACTAACCAATCACCAATATGACATTTTTAAATGTATTATAATGCAACAAGCATTTTTTGTTTCTATAGCAACCATTAACAAAGTCACATCCCCTTCCTCTTCTGAAACAGGCTCTGGCACACCCCTTTTTGAGCCCTGCCCCCTCTCTAGCAGTGCACCAATTGTATCTAGTGACTGTCTGTCACATGATCTTCCCCACAGAATTTTGCATCGTTGATCCTCTTCTGCTGCACTGACAGGCGTTTAGTGAACCCCTGAGCCGAATCTTCGCCGATCGATCACAGGAGAACGGATTGATCAGCGACTTAGCTAATTACTTATCATTGTGTGGATTGTATTGATGCACATATAAAAGGGGAAAAAATTAAAAATAAATTAAAAAAAAAACGTCAGCTTGGACGCCTGCTTCCAAAGTAGAGCAGTCCTTTTCAGGGGGAGAAAACACACCAGCACATACACACTATTGTAGAAAAACAACACAGCTCTCATAGAATTGGAAATATCACACTTTTTTTTACCATAGTGTTATGGCAATGAAATATACATTACAGGCTTCTAAGAAAGCATAGTTTTGATTCTCTAAAAAGGATTGTATTAATCCAAAATTGATTTTGGTATAAGGCGTCCTTAACTAAAGTACATGAACTTAACGAGCTATAGTGCCTTTCTAACTAAGTGGACAATTCACCACAATTGAGCATATTTAGGATATTGGGATTGGTTACTGCTAATTACAAAATATAAGCTGATCACTTACAGGACTAGATTCATTCAGTTATACTGTAGCTGCATTACATGTTGGAGTTATACCAAAATGGGAATGCAGTGATAATTGTAAAAATTACTGATGTTTTCAGTGATAATGTTTTTTCATAAATTAGGAATAGTGCGTTCTCATCGATCGGCGATGCAATTGTGGAGGTTGGGAGATATCATACTTTTCCACCAAACGGTTATGTAATATGATCTCTTACAAAATCCTATGCAGGAAAATGTTTTAACCTCTTTGATGCTTGAGACTACCAATGCATTGCAGAGGAATGTCTTCCTGCACCAAAGGGGTTAACACCCTACAAGTAAAACACAATAGGTAGCGCTAATAAAAAAAAAAAATATATGTATATATTACTACAAAATAAATATAAATGAAAATAAAAATAAAAAGCAGCCTAGATACACCTCTGACCCCTGGTCAGATAATAGCAATGGAACTGTAATGGTATCAATGGTGCTAACAGAAATATAAAAAGTATGAAAAAGGTGTATATACAACCAGGTGGCGTATGGCGAATTCAATGATGATCTCAGCAGACGATGATCAAACATGAAATGAAAAAAGAGGAAAGATAGTATAATACTGTAAAACCCTCAGGACAAACAAACAATGACTAACAATGTTGCTGAACCACACAGATGACTAATTAAAACATTTAATATATCATAAAAAACATATATAAGACAAAATTGACAATGTAAAGGTCCCAATGATATCCTGTAGCTGGCTGAAATGCCCGCTTACCGGAGCCTGGATGGTTTTAGGCAGTGGATAATCTGAGAGTATCCCCTCTCGTAGAGCGCTGAAACACCTCCTGCACGTCTCTCTGATGTCTGCCACGTGTAGTCAGCAGAGTCAATGGATGGAGTGGATGGAGCGGAGGGTCCCTGATATCACTGCGCGTTCTATCTAGCTGTCCTGAGTCCCGCAAGCCGTGTTGTGCTGCTGCTGCTTCTTCTTTGAAGCAACTTTGAATTTGCCGCCATTAGCCCCCCACGCCACCGCGAGGAGCTGGTGATCTGACGGCTCGTCTCTCCTGAAGCCTGGCGCTTCTGCGCATGTCCGAACCTCGGAGGGAAGTGGCAAGGTGTTCAGACTTCTTCCCCTGCACCCGTGATAGCGTGGACGAACGCTCCATCCACTGACTCTGCTGACTACACGTGGCAGACATCAGAGAGACGTGCAGGAGGTGTTTCAGCGCTCTACGAGAGGGGATACCCTACAAGTAACACACAAACACACAACATACATGTGTGCAAATATAAAGCCTTAAGTAGTTCCTATTTCTTTTTAGAGGTCCGCAATTACCACTGATCCTTTTTCAACTTTTCTGTTGGATCTACTGCGATTGGAGGGACGCCAGTGGGATACACTGGCAATCAAACAGCTGAGGAATTCCGTTACTAACAGATAAAGGCGATGAACAGAAGGACCAGGGCAACCACAGAACAGCAGAGCAGGGCTCCACAGCGGCAAACGGAGAGTCACTGACCAGAGCTGCGATCCTGGATTCCATGGGAGGGGAAGAAATGTCCTCATGTTCGCTGGGTAGGGCATGAACCACAGGACTCGCTCAAAGCTCTCCTCAAACTGTTTGTGTACATGCCATTTATATCTTATCCTGCTTAGGACGTAACCCATTATAAGATAGACATATCAAGGGACTATTTACAGTGACCTTCCTAGAGTTTTCAGTACAGATGTTTTATTTACCAGAGGCCTAAAGCCAGCCTGAGATTAGTGATAAAAACTGGCAACATTTTTGGCGGTAGTCCATTATCGCCAGGTTTGAGTAGCATGTGAGTAGCACATGAGTAGCATGTGAATAGATAATAATTTGTTAGTTCTTCATCTGTATACATTTCCATTCGTATTTGTGCTACAGTCATTACATTGAACACTCTTCCATATGTAATTAGGCGATGCATACTAATATGCATGCTAATTAGAAAAAGATTTAGAGTTATCCTTGTGTTATTTAAGCGTTAAAGCCCTAGTGAATTTGGCTGTATAAATAACTCTTTTTGTTTACCACTAACGCACTGTGATATAAATATATCAACGTTTAGTAAATCTAGGCCTTCAAGGAGCAGTCCCATTTTTGTTTGCTTGTTTGTTTAAATGGATGTGAAGAAGATGTCACCAGAGATACTTACCAGGAAAGGTGTCGCTGGTACTTCCTGGTTATTTAAATCCCCTGTGTTATGCTGGCCAATAGGAAGCCTCTATAATTGACATTGTGGCTTCTTATTGGCCCACGTAACACAGTAGATTTAAACCTCCATGTGTCTCCCTTGGAGGGGACGGTACCAGAGCTGCCTTCAGTGATGAGTATCTTGGGGAAACTAGGGGGTCCCAGAGCTAGAAATCGCTCTGGGGCCTCTCTACTTCCCATACATGTTAAGAAAAGGGTTTGGGGGTGCGGGGCCATGTGTAAAGGGATCTGTACCTTTAATAATTAGCAAAATAAATGATTTTCAAACTTGAAAAGGACATCTTTTGCAACAGTTCACCAAAATGGCACACCTATTTGATAGTCTTTAATACAAATCGCCATGTATACTTCTTAGGCAGTTACTGACAAAATTAAATTAAATGCACTTGTAAACTACAAGATTACAATTATGGCACACACTTTAGTATTACAATTCATTTAAATCACTTCTAGCACTAGAGAACGTAATGTAAACTTCCAACACTTCTCTCTCTTTTTATGTTTTTTTCCTTATTTTTATTCGTTGAGTGCTTGCTCACAACTAGAATGTAAGTAGGTTAACTCTAAGTTACCAAATCTTCCATTACAATGAACATTAACTTAAACATGCCCATAAATAGAAAAACATGGATTGAAATGGCAAAGAAAGACTGATGAAGACTTTTATTGCAATGCTTCACATTACACCAGAAAATGCAGGTAGTAGCAATATCTTTACAAATGTTCAAAGTCATCCAGCGTCTCGCCGAAATTCAGTTCATATAAACGTGGCCAAATTCAAACCACCCGACCATGAGGCTTCTCATCGACAAGTATACACAGTCTTGATGATTCAAGTATGAATGTTTTACTCGCAAACAGTAAAACAGATATTCGAACTGGAGTGAACCATCTGGAATGTCAATACGTATATTTACATCTATTTAAAAACATTTCATTATCCAAGATGAAAAAAAAATGAATGCCATGAAATATGGAAAATATGAAGCCGTCCGATGTGTCCCTCTTATAAAATGACGTTAAAAGTGTCCCATGAGGTTATGAAAAATGTCGGGATCTGCTCTATGAAAGATTGCCACAGATGGTTTAATTGGGTGACATTTAATGGAAACAGCTTCTCTGAATTCAATGTCCAAAGGTTCTCTTTGGAAAGTTCTTTGTCAGCTCCGCACGTCCTTCTAAGGAGAACTTAGTTTCCTTGTGTTACACAGTTCAGTATCTAGAAGAGTAATCAAGAACAGTAATAAGGTATTATTTCCTTGCACAACATCTTCCCAGAATGCCCTTTTGATTATGACTATGGTTGTGGATATTATAGTTCTGACCATTCTTCCTCTCATTTCATCTTCTAGTAGAAGCAGGGTTGGCCAACTCCAGTCCTCAAGGGCCACCACCTGGACAAGTTTTTAGGATATCCCTGCTTCGGCACAGGTAACTCAATCAATGGCTGACACATTATGACTGAGCCACCTGGGCGGATTTAGGGATAACCTGAAAACTTGACCGGTTGGTGGCCCTTGAGGACTGCAGATGGCCACCCTGTAGTAGTGCATGTAATTAATGTAATTAGTATGCATGTGTATCGTCAAATTGTCACTGAGCTAGACATTTATACAGTAAATATCAATGTGGGTACTAGCGTTTCTCCCATTTGTTAATATGTGGATTACTGCTTGATCTACTGAAGTAATAAAAAGCAGTTGAACTGAGCAAATATTCTACAAAAAATGGCAAAGCACTGGTAATTAAACGGTTCCTTAGGACTAGCAGTAGGGCGATTCCGAAACTTGAGTTAATATTTTGATCATTGGTGCCAAGAATACTGAAAAGTCATGGTCAGCAGTAGAAAGTAAACAGCACGTCCAGATATACATATAACATTGTATGTACATAGTAATTTATTTGCAGTTGTTCACTATCTCTAATCTTTTCAAAGCTCATGATAAATGAGATTTTTTAGAGAAGGGAGTCCATATTAACTGTAAATGTTCTGTAGTTTACTCAGGGCTAGTTGCACTGCTAAACAATAACATACTAGGCTTTCCTCTGCATAGTCTCTGCTATATTCCAAAAATAAACATCTCAAATCATTTTTAAGGTTAGAGTTTCCGTAGCTATAGTATATTGCATTATATGAATTTTATGAACGTTTGTATTGAAAAGTTTTCGTAAAGCATTTGCAACCGGCTGTGTCCAACAGGTTGCTGAATTATTGAATACAAGAAGGCTGCAAAGAGAACCACAATGTTGTAAAAATGGCAAAGATCCTCCCTCCCACTCCCTTTATCACTTCTCCCCTTCCCCGCTCCTGCTTTAGCCAGAAACATCAGAGCAATAAGATTTGTGTGATAATATGCTTTGGCATACTGAAACCCAACGCAATCTTATCTTTCAAAGTACTGATTGTATCATTAGTCTTTCGGGGGAAGAGGCAACAATTGTGTAGATTGATTTACAGTGCAAGTAAGCCCTTGAAAGCAATACTTTCTATACACGTGCAGTCTTGAGAAATAGATGTTTCCAGAGTCATTGTATGTGATGTGTTGGGTTTTAGTGGAGCGATATATTCTACATATGCAAAGCGTTATCCAATTGTTTGAAGCAGGAATATAGTATAATGGTGTACAACACTTGAAAAATGAGAGACAGAGAAAGTAATCCCTTTGAAGTTGGAGCACCCCTTTAAAAGCTGCAGACCAAGCAATATCCTACATGTGTTTGTTTTTAATAAATCAGTTCTGTACTATGAGAACATACTTGTAGCATTAAAAAAAAAAATGACATTTTTAACATATTATAATGCAACAAGTCTTTTTTGTTTCTATAGCAATAATTTACAAAGTCACATCCCCTTCCTCTTCTGATACAGAATACTCTTCTGCAGTCATTTAATGAACCCGCAAGATAAATCTTTGCCGATCGATTACAGGAGAACGGATCAATCGGTAACATAGCTAATTACTTATCATTGTGTGGATTGTATTAATGCACATAGAAAAGGGGGGGGTAATCAAATTTAAAAAAAATGGCAGCTTGGACGGCTGTTTTAAAACAATAGATGCTGTAATTATTACTGGATCCACTAATTAAACAATATTTGGTGTTTGTGGGTGTGTTATATTGTTGACATTGTATAACATCCCGGGGGTAGGGAATAAGGAGATAATTGCAATGGTACACAAAAACAATGAATAACAATAAGAAGATGCTAAAACAAAGAGGAGGTGGAGGGGGCAGGCAATCTCACTGCTGGTATGACAATAGGGTCCGGACCCGATGTACTAACTTTTAAAACATCAGGGACACCAGCGCTCTCCAACACAACCTCCCCAGGGACACAGGTCCACAGGGGCAGCTTCACGTAACCCCTACGCGTTTCGCACGTACTATAGTGCTTCGTCAGGAGGTCCTCTGTTTTAGTATCTTCTTATTGTTTTTCAGTGTTTTTGTGTACCATTGCTATTATCCCCTTATTGCCTACCCCCGGGGTTTTAATAAAGTACTTGCCACTCAGTGCACCATTCTGCCTGCTGTTTTCTCTTATCTGTGCGCTCCCCTTCCAGGAGCTCACATTTTCAGGGGGTGTGGAGTCCCTTAAGGCAGACGGCAGCAAGAGGGCTAATATTCCTTTAAGACAGCACCAGCGCGGAGTCACTCTTCTGTTTCCTATTGTATAACATCCCTTTTAATAGCTCATTAATTAAAATATAATCTTGTTCAATGTACAGAAAAACAAGTACATACACAAAACGAAAGAAAATAATCCAGGTAGAGCAAAGTTTCCATTCGTTATTGTGTAAATCATAATATAGTGGTGGAAACATAATGGCTTTTGAAGTGGATGAACCCAGCAACAACCAATGTTAGCCCATTGTAACCATATGGAAGTCAATTCAACTCCTGGCCTTCAGCCATTAGTTTCTATGTTGTCTGAGGCAAAGACCCGCAAACCACTATGTAGACGGCAGGACTTTTTGTACCTGATATTTTGGCTGTCCGGATCCTGCATTCACCAATGATAATCTGCAAGTTGTTCCCATGAATCCAGCCTTCCTTTTTTCGGTTTAAATTCTTAACCAGCCTTTAATCATACAAACACAAGCTTTAGCTACACGACGTGAATATTACCAGTCACACTGCCCTCCACATCCTGGGAGAATTCATCAGGAGTCCGATGATAAATGATCTGTCCCAAGATTTGTAATTATTGAAGCGTAAATGTGCCTGAGGTTGTCCTCTCCAGAGGATGGAGATGCAAAAATAGAATTGGGCAACCATAATGATTACTGCTACTAAGGTCTGAAGTTGTTCCTAATGATATCTTATTCCAAATCACTTAGGGGCTTATTCTAGGTCTGCCAAAGCGGACAATCTGGCCATTTTCGGTTGAAATTCCCTATTGACTTCAATGGGAAATTTGGTGCCAAAAATGGCCCGATCGTCCGCTTTGGTGGATATACAGATGTAGTAACAGTTACTGTCCCCAGCACTGCGGACAAACAAGCAAAAATCTGCAGTGCTGAGGACAGCGTCTCATGCTTCTGAATAGGACACCACCGCAGCGTTTATCCTTCAGTGGCGAGACCACCGCGGTAACGTGACGGCGACACCGAAGATGTTAAGTCTTGCTACATATGTAGAATAAGCCCCCAATAGAGTTTTTTTTTTTTTTTACCAGAACACGAACGGCTACTTTAACAAGAATATGAAATAATTAGGTTGCTTCTGTATTGTTGGACCTTTAAAAACAGAAGATACAATAATTCCCAACAAAAGGAAAATTCTCATGAGAACAGCGGGGCTCTGAAATCCAATAACGCAAAAGGTAGAATAATGTCCCCCTTACTCAAGTTAATTTTGTGTACTAATACATTGCATCTTAAGAAATCAATATAAATGAATTAAAAGGTTAAACAAAAAAAAAATAATAAAACCTACCACTGTCCCTCACCATCTTCGTGCAAAAGCTCAATCACATCGCCATTTTTCACCAGTAAATCATCAGAGCCCCTTTTCTTGCAATCGGCCAGTGCTTTGTATTTACCCGGAGACTGCAAAAAATGTGCAATGACAAAATAGGGCGTATTAATACGTTGTCTTTCATCAGTGCACGTTTTATTAGCTACTGGTGATACTGGGTGTACTCATTGTCCATTCAAAACCATATGCCTACATGTATATTCAGTAATTACTCGAGTACTAACCAGCTGGAGCATGTCTTCCTCTTCGGTGTCCGAACAAGGACAGGAGTAGTGACTACTCGACCAGCCTTCGAATCCTTCACAGATTTCTACAGATTGTGACATACCAGGCCAACCTGTATTCATAGAATAGTATAGAATAGAATATAGAATATGAAGTATATGAACATCTCAGAACAGAGACAATAATTCTACAGATGTAGCAGACTTCCTTGTTTCTGCTAATACCACATATAACACTGAATGTGTCTGTCTTTATATAGCACCCACAGTGGACTCAGCGCTTAACATATTCTACATAATACCGTGTACCCCAAAACTGGAACAATCTACCGGAGACTCTCACAGCCGCCACCAGTCTAAGTTCTTTCAAAACTAAAGCGGTCTCACATTTTAATCTGGTCTGTAACTGTTACATACGCCTATCATATATATTATCTCTAACTGTGCATGCTATGTCTTGTATATAATGTATACCCTGCTCACCTATGTAACTGTATTTGTAACCATGTATTATTTATCATCTTAACTCTGCCCAGGACATACTTGAAAACGAGAGGTAACTATCAATGTATTACTTCCTGGTAACACATTTTATAAATAAATAATAAATAACACAGCAGCAGGAACAATAAAATATTCCCATATCTGTATGTACTTAACAGTTTAATATCCCCGCCACATGATCTAAAGAGAATGTTTAGTTTGGTCCAGTATTGTGAC